>MU739201.1:39356-84112 GCA_026770625.1 Nicotiana glauca
CTTTTTCTTTCCAAAATAACATGCAATCATTAGGGCATGCATGTATTTTTTCATAATGAAGACCCAAATCTTTTATCATGTTTCTAGCCTTGTTGAAAGATTCTGGTATCTGAGCAAAGGGAAATGCCTCTTTTAGCAACTCTAACAAATCTGAGAAAGCCACATTACTTAACCCATGCAAGGATTTAAGCAAGTACAATCGAATAGTGAAACTCAGTTTACTGAAATTTTTACACCCCGGATATAACTCTTGTTTTCCTTCCTCCAGTAATTTGAAAAACTTCTTTGCATCTTCAGATAGTCTTTACCCAACTCTTTCTTCATCCCCTGCCTGACCCTCTATATTTCTAAATGTATCATGAAGTAGTCCATCAATATCGTCACAGATGGTAGATTCTTCATCATCATTGCTTGGATGAGGTGTGTTTCTCGAGGAAAATCCTTCCCCGTGGAAAACCCATTTGGTATAACCTTCAGTAAATCCATGAACAACCTAATAATCCTCCATCACATTTCTATAATGCCAATAGCGATTCATGCACTTTTTGCAAGGGCATAATATTTCATTTCCTTGGGCGGCTCGTTCAAATGCCTTATCGAGAAAATCATTCACTCCACGGATATACTCACCCATCCATCTCAGGAGATTCATCCAACTTTTATCATCATTATCCATAGATATCCTATACGATAAAAGTAAATCAACAAAACTAACAAATAAACCAAAAGCATATTAATTTGACATTGACCACTGCTTTTAAGGGTAGAACTTTGAAAGTCACAAACAGTAAAGCAATTTTGGCATGAAAGGCGTAATTACTTTTCTGTAATGTAACATAATATTTTCATAAAGCAATTCTTCTAACAAAAGTAAAAAAAAAAAAAAGAAATCTCTTTTATTTGTTACATTGTCACCTTCTTTCTAAATATTAATAGCAAATATTCAATTTCATTATTAACCATTTAATAAAGTTAAAAACATCGTTGGTTATTAAATATTATTTCATTAGTGTGTCTCCAACGGACCTTTTATTTGCATCCTCTTTGGAGAGTGTCAGCTGGATGCTAGCTTTTCACATTGTATATCTGAATTACAAGTTTTCTGAGCAAGAGTAATTGGTTAAAACAATGAAATGATTCACTAATATTTTATGCGTAATCATGACATAACTTTTCATGTTGCTTCCTCTTGCGACATGATTGTTGCTTGTTCTTCTATAGGAAAAATTAGGTCCAATGATTGATTTGCTTAATCAGCTAAGGACCTTTAGCGCGAAATATAATGAATTTGGAATGACCAGTGTTTTGGATAGGGTGCGGCGACAAATAGCGATGAGGGCCCGCTTTACTGAAGCGAGAGGCGCACAGCGAAGCGCTCGCCTTTCTGATGTGAAGCGATAATTTATACAAAAAAATAAAATATTATATATATAATTAAAAACTCAATAACAATAATATATTAATAAATATATCAATTCACAATATGCAATTAATTCTACTCTATAACTAAAAAAGGAGGAAATTTTAGGTTTGAAGAAGTTCTCTGCCTCTGCCTCTGCAAAAACAAGGTGCACTACTGCTGCTCAATAAAAAACAGAGCAACAAAAAAAAAAAAAGAGAAGACCAGAAGAAGAAAGAAGAAGAACGAAAAAAAAGAGCATAAACAGATTCTCTATCCTTTTTTTGCTGCACTGTTGCTCGACAAAAAACAGAGCAAAAAGAATAGAAAGAAGAAGAGAAGATCAGAAGAAAAGAAAAACAGAGCAACAAACAGACTCTCTGTTCTGCACTGTTGCTCAACAAAAAACAGAGCAAAAAAATAGAAAGAAGAAGAGAAGAAGAAGGAAAAGGAAGAGAGGAGAAAGATAAGAGAAGCTTACCTGGGTTGGGTGGACTTGGGTGCTCTGTTATTTGAAGGTTGAAGAAGAAAGAAACGTGAAATCACAGCAAGCCCTAATGTTTTAAGCCCTAATCTGCACCTTTTTCTTTCTTTTTTTCAAAAGGCGATGCCACAGCTCGCCTCTCGCTACACAGCGCCTCTCGCTACACAAGCCGAGGCGCTCGCCCTTTACAATCGCAATGCTACAGAGCGAAAGGAGCGCAGGTTGCTCGCCTCACCTCACGCTATTAGCGCTGAGGCAAGCGCTATTTATAACATTGGGAATGACCAAAAAATAGAAATTGCTGCAATGAATCACAGCCTATAACTATAGAATATTATAGAGGAAGTAATCAATCTTTGATGAAAATAGTATTTTAGCAAAGTCTGCAGTATAGGAATTAAGGATAAGACATATGAGGGTTGAAGAAATGTTGAATATAAGCAACTCTCGGATTTCAGAAAAGATGATCATTCAAGTACCTATTAAAAACTAAATCTTTCTTAAATTGGAAATAGTTTCTTCCTTTTTTGCAGAATGTAAGATTAATGAATTCTTAGGTAAAGAAACAAAAAACAGATTCTAATACACAAGCAAATCAACAAGTAAATAGATGGATCAATCTGTTTTTTAGACACAATCCAGATTTTAATTATCATTAAGAACATACTTTGATCATAGACAGTAAGCAGAAATCATTTTTAGATTTAAACATCATTATCAGCTGTCTAAAAAATATGCCTAACTGGACCATTAACAACCAAGAGTCTTCAAATCCTTCCTGTCTCTTATTGTCAAAATACAAATACACAATGCACATATGGCTGAAGAGCAGAATACTCAGAATGGAGATAACAAATACACAATGCACTTCCTAAATTGTTAAATTATGGAGATAGGAGGAAGTGCAGTGAAGCATATAAGATCAGTTTCTGCTTATGGAGATAGATTTTAAAAGTCACTGCTAACTCTGCTTAACATGTTCTAAGATTTGATAATATCTGTTTCTTGTGTTGCAGCTGCTTAGGCAGAAGAGTTGAGGAATGTCCAATGCATAATGCTAATTTGTTAATACATAAACCTAATACTTTCAAGAGAATCAAAATTTTATATTTCAAATAGAAGCACCTATGCTATGCCATGCACCAAATAGCTTAGAATATTATGCCTAGAATAAGATCCCAAAGTAACTACAAGTCAATTCATTTATTAAAGACTGCAAGACACAAGTCAACCAAGGAGGAAAGACGAGGACGGGATAGTAAAACTACTAATTTTATATGCAATTAGAACACAAAACTGGAAATACAAGGTGATAAGAAGGCCAAAAGATTGCAACTTGAAGGAGTAAATAATTAAATGAAAAGAAAATTCGTTCATATGAAGAGAGGACCTCTTACACTGGCTGTCAAACTACAGCTATATCTTGAGCTATCGAAAGCAAAGATATGGATGTGTCGCACTACATTAAGAGAGTGCACATTTGTCCAATATGGTTAGCAATGACACAAGTAGCCAAGCCTTCCATTGATTATAAACTTTAGTTTATCAAGACTAACATCTATAAGATTAATATTTGTACTTGCACATTCAATTATAAAAGTTCATCGATCAGGAATGACGAATTTTTTTGAAAACACTCACCAGAAACAGAAAGCGCAAAACCTCTGGCTCGATTGACTAGATAGGTAACAGAACTGTTGCAATCACCAATAGGACATGGTTTTATTAGTTTTTTCTTTTCTTTTGAAGACTTGGCTCTGTTAGTTAGTGCGATCCAGCAATTCAAATGCATTATTTCAATGAAACTATGTTTTCTGCTCTTTCTTACAAGTAATTGTTATAATGCTTATGGAACAAACTACCTCAAAGTTTTACAGTGTCAACAAATAGAAATATAACTTCAAGAATCTAGCAATCATATTACTATGTCTATTGACCTAGTTGTCTCTTTATAATGAAGTCATTAGATATTGACCTCGACACAACTGATGCTCCACCAAGCAAACACTACGAAAGCTGAAACATCCCAACAGAAAAGAACTCCAATAGAAAAAAATCCAGTTTACATGTGTGCTATCATCTAGCCATACCCAACTGAAAATTAAACCCAAATAATTTGGGTTCAAAACATCAACGGAAAGCAAGAAATCATATACACTGCTAAAACTTAAAACTTAAAGAAAGAAAGAACAATTATAGAAGATAATGCCCAAATTAGAAAAGAAAAATTACCAGAAGTTGATTTCTCACTAATTGCCTTTTGGGTCGAAACTTTCTGGCGATTGAAATATTCTTCACCTGTAATCGCTGCCTTTAAATTATTCCTCTGCTCTTCAGGTCCTTCGAGTGAAACAAATGGATTATGGGACTTTGGGGATTTGGGAGTTTTGGGTCAGCAATCGGGATCTGGGGATTTTCGACTATCATAAGGAGTTGGGGATTTAGGAGTTAGGACATCGGAGTTCTTCAGAACTTTCGTATTTGGAATTTTCAGTTAGCAAAGAGCTGCAGAAGTTAGCTTCTTAGCGATGAGAGCTCATGAACCACGGAAGTGTCGACTGGGGATTTTGATTTTGCTATTATAATTATAAATATAAAATATATAATAATTAAAAGGAAAAAGGGTTTAATTGGCGGGTTTAGTAAAATTTAGGGGGAAAAACGAGGAGGGAACAAAATACCCATTCCAATATTATAAAAAATCTAAAACCGTTACTACAAATAGGTCTATTGGGACAGTTCAAATAACCGTTCCTATAAATAACATCTATGGTAACGGTTTAATAACAACTGGAACGGTTTAATGTCTAAAGTGTGCCCGTTGCATCCAATTCTATTGTAACAATTGTAACCGTTATCGTATCTACTCTATTGCCACGGTTTCATAACCATTGCCAGAACAACTGTTCCCATAGGCCTATTTTCTGGTAGTGCCCAAAATGGTTGGTTGAACAGGACAGAAGTTTGGCTGATGAGGTGAGGATTTTAAGACAACATATAACAGACATGTATCAGGCTTGGACGGTTGGGAATGCACCAATACCGCCACCACCTAGTTTCTCAGATGGTGTCTTTACCCAAACTTTGGCATCTCCCAATCACCCAGTATCTCCACCACTCTTCCTCCAAGTTCTAAGAGGCTGAAGAATACAGAACATGCCTTAAAGAACGTGCAAGGGACGGGAGTCCAAGGCAGCATCTCTTACCAAGAGTTGTGTACACTCCCAGACGTCCGCCTACTCGCAAGGTTTAAAGTGCCAAAGTTCAACCTGAATGAGGAGTGTGAAGATCCGGTAGTCCATCTAAGGGAATATTGCAAAGAAATGAGGAATGTTGGCGAGAAAGATGATTTGCCAATGGCCTACTTCAGTAAAAGCTTGACTGGGGCAGCCTTGGAATGGTATAATCGTCAAGATGTCGGTAAGTGGCATACGTGGGACAACATGGCTCATAATTTTGTGCGTCACTTTCAGAACAATACAGACATTGTCCCGGATCACTCATCCATATCTCAGAAAGAAAAGAAACCTAAAGAAAGTTTTAGGAAGTTCTGGCTCAGATGGAGTGAACAAGCTACTCGGGATAATCTTCCCATGGAAAGAAAAGGTGTTGTAGAGCCCCACCAATGTCAAAGTCCAGTGGTCGTCCTTAATAAATGCCCCCAGCCTCCATATCGACCCCGTGGGTATCTTTTAAATCCTCTCGACCATTACTTCTCTCTACGAAACCCCCTAAATCGTGCATCATTTCCCAGATATCATGTCCACGTTGCACCACCATATGCTACGCATACCCGAGCCACGCAATGGTCTGCACCGATGCCACACATGCCTCATCAGGCGTATCAACCACCTGCCCGCAGAAGATTCCAACCGAGGCCAGAGTATAAAATAAAAACACTACTGGAAAAAGAGAATGCTTTCGGAGAATCTTATGCAAGTTTGTTTGAAAAGCTAAAGCGTTCTGGCCTGATTGAGCCGCTCTTAGATTATACTCCTGACCCATATGCAAAAGACTTTGATCATACTGTACGATGCATGTACCACTCTAATGTCCAAGGACATAGCATTGAGAATTGTCGTTCTTTGAAGAAGGAAATAGGAAGAATGATTCACGAAGGGATTATTGTGATCAACGATAGTAAAAAAGAGCATGCGAATTATCTTGGGGATGTATTGACTAAAACTGATGATATTGAAGTGGGTAATGGTCTTGGAAATATTGATGCAGAAGTCAATGGCTAAGGTTCTATGCTTGGTAATCGGGAAGACGCTCCATTTCCTGGCAAGCCAGGGAGGAGTTTTTGGTGGTTTATTTTGTTGTCATTTCTATTGTCCAGTTTATTTCAGGGTTGTAAGTTGGATATTGTATTGTAAATCAAACCCTTCCATCTTTTCATTTTGTCCAGTTCCTTGGGTCTCATTTAGTGTTGTCTAGGCTTATTCTGAGGGTTATACTCCAGTTTAGTTTGCTTGTCTTGTTGTTCGAATTATTTCAACGTCTAATGCAATGTCCTGTTCTCTATTATTTCTAGTCATTTTATTTTGTTTAGTCCTCTCCTTTTTATAGTTCTTTTCTTGTCAACTCTATGATATGACATGCGCACACAGTTCTAGGCCTAATCTTAAAAGTTAATCATGAAGCAATTGGGAAGATGACAGGGGCACTTAAGTGAAATAAGAACATTTTGAGATCATTTGAAGACCCGAACCCTGTGAAACTGAGTCTGATAGAACACAAATAAACCTTATGTTTCATGCCACATTAGTTTGAAATTAAAGACAAGTTTGCCCAAATTGGCAAGGGTCGTTCGTGATAATGAGAGTGAGAGTGTTGCCCAATGGTGCTTTATATTTAACATATGAAGAAAGCAAAGGTGTGGATATAGCTATCAAGTTTAACACAATCAGAAGATGTCACACATGTTTGTTTAATCACGTTGTTTATGCTTGGCATACTTTGAAGATTGGAATGACGAAGGCATTTTGTTCTGCTATCTAAACACTTTATCTTTCGTTACCCCTTTGAGCCTTATTTGATTTATTTCATACCCCTATTTCAGAATCAATAGCAAAGATTAGAAACACGAGCGTGAAAGTTGAGTAAAAAGAGGTGAAAAAGAAAACGAAAAACAACAAAACAACAAAAACAAGAAAAAAAGAAGAAAAGAAGAAAAGAAAAAAAAGAATAGAAAAAGGAAGAAAAAGAACAGAAAGGTCACAAACAAAAAAAGTAATTCCTATTGTGTGAACTACGTTTGACCTGATTCATTTAAGAATACGTAGGCAGTCTCACGACTCGGTCATAGTGAAATAAAAAAAATCAAAAGATCCCCAAGCAGGAGACTGGGGCAGAAGTTGTGGTTGTTGTAAAGAAATTTGGTTCCGAAGGTTATAATTTTGAACCAATGTTGATTTGTTTTGAGTCTTTAATACCCTTTCTTTCTAACCCTATCCAAAAGCCCACGTTACGGTCCAAAGAAAGACCTTTCGATCAGTCTTCGAGAGATGCCAAGTCAAGCAAGTAAAGGTGAATCACATCAGGGGCAACACTTCGGTCCAAACAAGGAAAATGAAAAAAATGATAGAGTCTTATTGGTGAAAACCCTTACGGGCACCATGAGGCGACTGTAAGTTGGGAGAAAGACCAAAATGAGAGAGGCTTGATAGTGAAAATCCTTCGGGCACTACAAGTCGAATAAGGATTGAGAATCAGGTGGGAAATCACCAGATGGAGATTGTGAAAGATGATTAACGACGTAGAATCAAAGCCCAGCTTCACGGTTTAAGGGTACCACAAGAGCTAAACATCAGAATTGCTTGACAGAATAGGCCACAGGTGCATGTCATGGTCATTAGAGTTGGTATCCACGTCTGATAGGTTTCTACTTTATAGTTTTTCTTATTAGGAGTCATCTCTTTCCTTTTTCCTTTACTCTGTTCCTTTTATCTTATTCATTTCCTCTTCCTGAGTCTGTTTGATCAGAACAAGTGAGAAATGACTTCGAAATTTGCCATCAACTTTCCAATTGCACGAGACAAGATCTGGCTAACACATCAAAATGTCCTAAGTCCGAAAAGAACAACAAGCACGATGAGCTGGTAACAATCAAAATACTTTGAGATTCGTACAAAATACCAAGGTTTGGTCCATATCAATTCATGGACAATACAGTAGAAGGAGTGCTAGGGTGAATGAATCAAAGGTATATTTTGTGATAAGATGGACAAAAATGTTGGACCAGTGAGAAGAAAGACATTCCAAGAAAATAATAATAATAATAATAATAATAATAATAAAATAAAAAAAAATCAAAGGTTATAGGCCTCAAGGCCAATGCCAATGGTTTAAATCAGGAAAGAGCGATATGCGTGCTGAGGTTGGTAACACGTAATATGCTTGGGGATCAGATAAAGCACAAGTGTTGGGTAGATGTCGGTCCAGGAGCAATACAACAGACATTGGATTCAAACAAAGAGATGTATTTTCTGGTTTAAGGTTTATATAAAAGAAGGTGTTTAGTCAATGAACTAGCAAGGTCTTCGAATGGAAATTAGTTGCCATGCCAGTAAAGGATCAACATACCTTAAAGCCAAGGCCAGGGGACAAGTCAAGAAAGAACAATGTAAACACAGAGTGGGGAGTGATGGACGTGATTTAGGGATTCATGTGAGACACAAAGGTCGGGAAGATGCCGGCTCATGAGCAATGTAACAAACAAAGGATATTGGGTCCAAACAAAGAAACAACATTTCAGGGATACGGATGACAAAGAAAGTAGTTACTCAATAAACAGGCAAGATCTTCGAGTAGAAATCAGCTGTCATGGGAAATATATGGGGTCAGATAAGAAGACTAGAAATAATAGTTGGGAAGTTTGTAACTAAGGAGTAGTCAGAAGGTCGGAAGATTTCAACCAAGTTCAAGGCAGTCAGACGAAGCAGGGCATGGAAAGGAGCACAGGAAAAACCATCTCCAGCAAGAATATCACAACCAACCAACATATTTTAAACTGACGAAATTTTTCTGTGATTGAAACAGGGTAAAAAATCTCGATTGTTTCGGAGGAACCCACCGTAAGGAAAGGCAAACACCAAACAGAATAGGGAAGACAACTAAAGTTTTAAGAAAAAGCAGTTTTGAAGGAGGACAATTCAAGTTTCAAAGGAAAGCACGACAATACATGTTTTAAGGGAAAGCAGTTTCGAAGGAAGATAATTCAAGTTTCGAAGAAAGATAATTCAAGTTTCAAAGGAAAATGGTTCAAGATGCAAGGGAAAACAATTCCAAGTAACAAAAGAAGACATTTTTAGGTTGTTGAAGTCGGGAGCCCCCGCGAAGAACGGAGGCGTTACCTTTTTAAAGTGTTGAAGTCGGGAGCCTGCCCTAAGAACAGAGGCGTTATCTTTTTGAAGTCGAGAGCTCGCCCGGAGAACGGAGGCGTTATTTTTTTAAAGTAATTGAAGTCGGGAACCCACCCGGAGAATAGAGGCATTATCTTTTTAATTTGTTGAAGTCGGGAGCCCGCCCGGAAAATAGAGGCGTTATGTTTATAAGTTGTTAAAGTCGGGAGCCTGCCCGAAGAACAGAGGCGTTATCTTTTTAAAGTGTTGAAGTCGGGAGCCCGCCCGGAGAATGGAGGCATTACCTTTTAAAGTTTTGAAGTCGGGAGCCTGCCTGGAGAATGAAGGTGTTACCTTTTAAAGTGTTGAAGTTGGGAGCCCGCCCGGAGAACGAAGGCGTTACCTTTTAAAGTGTTAAAGTAGGGAGCCTGCCCGGAGAACGGAGGTGTTACCTTTTAAAGTGTTGAAGTCGGGAGCCCGCCCGTAGAACGGAGGTGTAATTTTAAAGTTGTTGAAGTCGGGAGCTCGCCCGGAGAACAGAGGCGTTACCTTTCAAAATGCTGAAGTTGGGAGCCCTCCCGGAGAATAGAGTCATTATCTTTATAAGTTATTGAAGTCGGGAGCCCGTCCGAACAATAGAGGCGTTATCTTTTTAAGTTGTTAAAGTCGGGATCCCGCCCGGAGAACAGAGGCATTATCTTTTTAAAGTGTTGAAGTTAGGAGCCTGCCCGGAGAATGGAGGCATTACCTTTTAAAGTGTTGAAGTCGGGAGCCCGCCCGGAGAATAGAGGCGTTATCTTTCTAAGTTGTTCAAGTTGGGAGCCCGCCCGGAGAACAAAGGCGTTATCTTTTTAAGTTGTTGAAGTAAGGAGCCCGCCCGAAGAATGGAGGCGTTACCTTTTAAAGTGTTGAAGTCAGGAGCCCGCCCGGAGAACGGAGGTGTTACCTTTTAAAGTGTTGAAGTCGAGAGCCCGCCCGGAGAACAGAGGTATAATTTTAAAGTTGTTGAAGTCGGGAGCCCGCCCGGAGAACAGAGGCAATACCTTTTAAAGTGTTGAAGTCGGGAGCCAGCCCGAAAAATAGAGGCGTTATCTTTTTAAGTTGTTGAAGTCATGAGCCCGCCTGGAGAATAGAGGCGTTATCTTTTTAAGTTGTTAAAGTCGGCAGCCCGCGCAGAGAACATAGGCGTTATCTTTTTAAGTTGTTGAAATGGGTAGCCCTCCCGGAGAATAGAGGCGTTATCTTTCTAAGTTGTTGAAGTCAGGAGCCCGCCTGAAGAATAGAGGCGTTATCTTTCTAAGTTGTTCAAGTTGGGAGCCCGCCCGGAGAACAGAGGCGTTATCTTTTTAAGTTGTTGAAGTAAGGAGCCCGCCCGAAGAATGAAGGCGTTACCTTTTAAAGTGTTGAACTCGGGAGCCCGTCCGGAGAACGAAGGCGTTATCTTTTAAAATATTGAAGTCGGGAGCCCGTCCGGAGAACGGAGGCGTTATCTTTTAAAGTTGTTGAAGTCCGGAGCCCGCCCGGAGAACGGAGGTGTTATCTTTTAAAGTTGTTGAAGTCGGGAGCCCGCCCGGAGAACAGAGGCGTTACCTTTTTAAGTTGTTGAAGTCAGGAGCCCGCCTGGAGAACAGAGGCGTACCTTTTAAAAGTTTTAAAGTCAGGAGCCCGTCTAGAGAACAGAGGTGTATTTTTTTTAAAATTTTTTGAAGTCAGGAGCCCGCCTAGAGAATAGAGATGTATCTTTTAAGTTGTTGAAGTCAGGAGCTTGCCTGGAGAACAGAGTTGTAATTTTAGAGTTGTTGAATTCTGGAGCTTGCCTGGAGAATGGAGGTGTAATTTTTAAAGTAGTGAAGTCAGGAGCCTGCCTGGAGAACAGAGGCATACCTTTCAAAGTTTTGAAGTCAGGAGCCCGCCTGGAGAACAGAGGCGTACCTTTTAAAAGTTTTTGAAGTTAGGAGCCCGCCAGGAGAACAGAAGCGTGCCTTTTAAAAGTTTTGAAGTCAGGAGCCCGCTTGCAGAGCGGAGGAATACAATTCAAGTTTTGAAGTCAGGAGCCCGCCTCGAGAACAGAGGCGTACCTTTTAAAGTTTTGATGTCAGGAGCCCCCTCGTATAACAGAGGATCATTTCAAGATGTTGAAGTCAGGAGCCCGCCTGGAGAGTAG
The DNA here is from genome assembly GCA_026770625.1 of Nicotiana glauca. NCBI lineage: Eukaryota > Viridiplantae > Streptophyta > Magnoliopsida > Solanales > Solanaceae > Nicotiana > Nicotiana glauca. The sequence goes on from MU739201.1 coordinate 50,747, forward strand.
AGGAATACAATTCAAGTCAAGAAATCGGTGCCAAGTGACAACAATGGATTTTACCAAGAGAATACAAGACAACAAGGAAACAAGAAACACAAGATCAAGTTTGAAGGTCTAGATAGGATTTTTGTAATTCATAGCCTAGTCTAGCTTCTTTATTTTTCTTTAGCATGGTGTAATAAGGGGTCAGCAAGTAGCAACAACAACAACAACAGTAAACACAGCTTCATGGTAGTCCCAGCTACCAAAAGTTCCCGAACTACATTGACATGATTCCTTTTTAGCCAAGGATATGTAGGAAATCTTTGAAGCCAAGTTTCAGTCAAAATCTTTTAAAATATGCTTCACACGGAGTATTCAAACGGGCAAAAATTGCTCGTGTCCGCTTACTTTATCTTTGCACGAAAACTTTCGTGTTTACGAGCAAAGAGGGGCAGCTGTGAGCACGTGATTTTTGTCTCACACGAATCACTCCCAAAGAATTCAAAACAAAATAATTTTTTCTTTTGTGTGCAATTTTGTTAAATTTTTGTGATATTTTCAGCTATTGTTTGCATTTATGTGTGCATGTTTATTTGTTTAAATAAATAAAAAATACAAAAAATATGTTGAAATTGTATTTTTACAATTTGAATAGACATTTTGGAATTAATCAATAATTAATTGTTTTACAAAAGAATGAAAATCATAAAAAATATGTATTTTGCATTTTTCAGTGTTTAATGTCAAATTTGGCGATTTTCTTTTAATTTGTTTTTTAACTAGTTGTGGTAATTATTATTTAGAGATAATTAAGCTAATTTGGTAGAACAAATTGATTTAGGGATTAATTAAGGTTTTATTGTTAATTTTTTGAGAAGAAAATACTTTTGAAATAAAAAGAAAAGGAAAAGAATGAAAGGAATTGATGCTTTGGGCCAATTCAATTAAAATCCTCAAACCCAAAATGAAAACCCATCCCAAACCCGGCCAAACCCATTCTAAATCAGCCCAGACCCATCCCCCTACCCGATCCACCCCGCCCATAACCAAAACGACACTGTTATAGTCCCTTTTGATCTGAGCTGTTAAATTGCGCTGATCCAACGGCTGTCTAAATTCCCCCCATTTTAAAAATACAAAACCCCAAACGACCCCATCCCTCAGAACCCCGTCGATCACTCACCTCTCCAGAGACCCCTCCCTTACACCGCTGTTGGCCGCCCGCCGAAAATTGCCCACGGCGGCGCTCAGCCACCAATCACCACCAAAATTACACCCCAAACTACCCTCAACCTCATCTTCCCAAATATCCAAACCACTCCCTTCGAATACGAGCCAAACACATCGAATATCGATTTGAATCGATGAACCCTAGCGCCGCCACAGTTTCTCCGGTGGCGGCGCCACCTCCGATCATCCCCAAACCAATACCCCTGAACCACCAGAACCTCCTCAGCCTAAATCCATAACCCGTTCCCTTCAAATCCCCCTCAATCCCTTAGAATCTCGAATCAAAATTCAGAACCCTAAAACCCCAAATCCTACGACAAGTCAGAAACCACTGGTTCGTTGGGTTTCAGGTTTTGAAATGATCGAAAATATAGGTTGATTAGTTGTTCTTGGCAAGAACTGACTAGCCTCAATTTCGGGTCATTTCGAGACTTCCTAACCTCACGCAAGACCAAAGGCTCACAAGATTGAGGCTGTTCATCAAGTCCCTCTTACGTGTCTGGTAGATAAATAGACAGTGCGTTCCTTTCTTTGACGGTATGTCCATTTCGTTTTTAGCTCTGTTTGTTTTGTGTTTTCATTGCTATCCTGGTCTCGACTTGATTACCTCTTGGTTAATTCAAATTGATAGATCAATTTTTTTTTGTAATTAGAATTCTTATTTAAACGTCACCAGTAAGCCCATGTTTTAATATATTATCAGGTTCCATTTTTTTTAGACAGTATGATTTGAATTAATCAGTGATGTCGAGTTCACCATTTTTGGGTTCCAATTTTTAAACCTTTATGTGTTTGATTTATCTTGTTTTTTTTTGTATACTGGATTTGAGGATTTCCTGTTAGGTCTAGGGTAAAGCAAACCTGGGCATTGAAAGTCCGTTCATTTAGGCCCAGGTTTGAAGAATCATGCCTGTCTTATATTATTTTAGACTGGGGTAATCAACAGGTTGTTCAGGGGGTAAATTGGGTAGTTTAACCTTAGGTAACTAACATGGGTTTTAAGGTGTAATTGGCAGAAACTGAGGGGTCAACCTAGATAGTATATAATACAGAAATAATTGAAGTAGTGGAAACTGCACTCATGCTGATTTTAGGGAACTTGAGCAAGAATAATATTTTCAGTAATAGCCTTCCATGGACAAAACCTGATCGATTCTCTGATATGAACATTGGAAGTATAGAGGCCAGTCTATTGCTTAGAATTTTGAAAATAACCTTGTGAGAAAAAATAGAGAGACTAACTGGTCTCATTTCAGAGAAGGAAGAAGGGTTTTCCACTTTAGGAATGAAAACTATACATGTGCTAGAGAAGAATTTTGTAAGTTGAGATCCTCTAAAGAACATATGGATCAGTTCTATGAGGTCTTTTTTTATAATAGCCCAGCAATTTTGATAGAAGTGTCCATTGAAACCATCGGGACCAGGAGCACTATTAGGATTAAGTCCGAACACTGCTTGTTTAATATCATTGTCCTATTGAGTAATAACTTGATTGATACTGTCCAGATATTGTAGATGTGGATTTCCATCTTCTTTGAAAAGCTTTTCGAAGTGTCTAACAGCTTCTTCCCCAATGTTTTTGTCTCCATTTAGCCAATGGCCATCTTGGTCTTTGATTCTATATAAAGTGAGCCTCCTTCTTTTATCATTGATAATAGAATAAAAATATTTGGTGTTTGAGTCCCCTTCATCTAGCCACCTTATGTTAGCCTTCTGTCTCAATAAAGAATCCTCACATTTAAGCCACTTGGTGTACGTTGCTTGAGCTTTATGCATTTTTTCTCTTGCCTCAGTCTTGTTGTCATCAATGTATTGTTATTCCAAAGTCTGCATCTTGTTTTCCCATTCTTTGACATGATTGTGAATATTCCCAATTTGTTCTCTGGACCAATCACTGAGATGCTTGCTAAGAATTTTCAACTTCTGATGAAATGTCCACATGGAGTTGCCATGAACAACCTCCTGCCAACTTTCTTCCACAATGGCTATTAAATGAGGTTGTTCTGTCTAAAAATTAAGAAATTTGAAATATTTTATACCTTGGAATTCAGTATTAGAACATCTAGCTAGCATTGGAGTATGATCAGATCCCGTGCTTGCTAGATGTTCTACACTGATTCTCGGAAACTTTGCAGTCCACTCTTGATTGATTAGAAATCTATCTAGTCTTTTCCATATTCTGTGACTTCTGTCCCGTGCATTGCACCAAGTAAATCTTCGACCTGAGAAACCGACATCCACCATTCCACATTCTTCCATGCTGTCAATGAAGTCCCAGCTTTTCTGCATTCTATGAGGATTTCCTCCTTTCTTCTCCTCAACATTCATAATAACATTAAAGTCTCCAGATAATGGGCCATTAATAATATGGCTACAGACTTGTAAACTTTCCCATAGAGGTCTTCTCTAGAGTTCTTTGTTTTTGGCATATACAAAGGTCATCCAGAAAGATTCAGAATTATTCTTATGTTTGAGTTCCATAGTAACCCGTTAAGAGTCATTGGAGATCTCTGAAGCCTCAAATAAAGAGGTCCAGAAGATCCAAATCTTAAGGTGCAGAAGCACCATTTATATTGGTGCAGCAATTATCCATATGTGACGACCCGACCCGTCGTCTCATGAGTTACCGCTTCGTTTTTCCCATTTTCAGCTTCTTTATACTTCATTATCCGCATCTTGTGTAATAGAGTTGATTTGAAGTGGTTTTGATAAGAAATGAGACACTTAGTCTCTTTTAAGAAGCCTTAAGTTGGAAAAGTCAACCGGACGTTGACTTATGAGTTAGAGAGCTCGGATTTTGGCAATTTTTCAAAGGTTTTTTAAGAAATTTATCGGGGTAAATAATTCTAACTCATATTCGGCTACAATACATGAATATATCATTGAATTCATCATTTAATTTGTGATTTGGGATGGAATTTGGGAAGAAAATTGTGGAATCTTTCAAAAATATAAAATGATAATTTGAAGGACCAAATGGTGTCGGAATTGGATAAATTTTATATGGTTAGACTCGTGAGAGTATAAGGATTCTAGTTTTGTGAATTTGTCAAATTTTGAGACGTGGCCCTGGGGCTCGGGTTTTTACTAATTTAGAGAATTTTGGTATTTTTCGATTGTTTTGATTGGGCTTTGTTCCCGTAACATATTATGACAAATTCGTTCTGATTTTGGATAGATTCGACGCACGTGAATGCCAATTCGAAGGGCAAAGGCGTCGCGAGTTAAAGAAATAGCCGGTTCGATGTGAGTAATGATTGTAAATGATATCCGAAGGGTTTGAAACCCCGAATTTGCACACCGTAGTGCTATATTGAGTTGACTTGCACGCCGGATAGCGAGCGTGGGGTAGAGCACCATTGGGGATTGTGACTTGGTCCGTCCCGACTGTTGATTTTACCGCGTATTTGATTGAAACTTATTTGATATTATCATGATTTGGGTTGATTGCCATATTTGGACTTCGTCCCAATTATTTGAACCCTTCGGGAATTTCATCATTGTTTCCTCACTATTTGACATACTACTTGAACTCAGTCCTGTTGATTATACTGTTTTACAAACTCAGCCATTTTAACTGAGATTTGAGACTTAAATGATATTTTCCACTGTTATTTGCGCTGAGCAATACTATTTTATTGATGCCCGAGGGGCTTATGATGTTTTCTGGACTGAGTGAGGCCGAGGGCCATATGTGAGGATATGTTGAGTGAGGTGAGGAGGCTTTCAGGCCTCGAGTATATTGTGAGGTGGCTTTCAGGCCTTGAGTGTATTGTGAGGAGGCTTTCAGGCATCGAGTGTATTGTAAGGAGGCTTTCAGGCCTCGAGTGTATTGTGAGGAGGCTTTCAGGCCTCGAGCATTTTGTGAGGAGGCTTTCAGGCCTCGAGTGTATTGTGAAGAGGCTTTCAGGCCTCGAGTTTGATGTCAGAAGGCTTTCGGGCCTTGTTTTATATTCTATGAGATGGCTTGGTATTGCGCTTGGGCCGTAAGGGGCCTCTCCCGGAGTCTGCACACCCCCTGTGAGCGCCGTCGACGATAAATAAATGGAGCAGGCTGCACGCCGCACCGAGATATGGATTGGACTGCATGTCGCAGCGGTTACTATATGATACTGTTGTGAGAGAGAGGGCCCGAGGGACTGAGAGTGTTTTTGAGAGTGAGCCCGAGGGGCTGGTACTATTTTGAGATGTTGCCCGAGGGGTGAACTTTTATGTGCGCATCTTGCATATTTATTTGCCTTTTTACCTGTTACACAGTGGTATTTGTGCCCGAGGGGAGGATTTTTCTGTGCTTATCAGCACTAATTGTTTTGAAATCATTTCGTAACTGTCGAAAGGATCATTTTCAAAAGAGATTTAAACTGAGCCAAGATATTTCTAAAGATTTCACAGTTTTTACCGTTTCTCAAAGAATTGTACCCGACTTCTATACAACATGTTGGTTGCTTTATGTGATTTCTTACTGCTCAGATGTTATTTACCTTTATTACTTACTGAGTTGGAGTACTCACTTTACTCCCTGCACCTCGCGTGCATTTGCAGGTATTTATTCACCCGGTAGCGGGTATTGGCTGCGTGGAGGCAGAGTTGTAGAGGTTTAGCGAGGTGATTGCCAGCGTTCGCAGCACCACTGACTTTCTATGTTATTCATTATTCATGTTCAGTGTATTTCTAAAATTGTAAAGTGAAATTACATTCTCATAGATGCTCGTAATTTGTGACACCCCGGTTAGGGCTATGTTGGGATGGATTTCCGTATTCTTATCTATACTTCCACTATTTGGTATTATTAAACCATGATTATACTATAGTTGTGTTAAATAACTATTTTAAAGGACGAATTGGGTTGACTAGCTGGCCTTATCTTCACGAGAGGCGCCATCACGACCAGGTTCGGAGTTTGAGTCATGACAAGTTGGTATCAGAGCCTAGGTTACTAGGTATTGTGAGTCGTGAGCAGGTTTAGTAGAGTCTCGCGGATCGGTACGGAGACATCTGTATTTATCCTCGAGAGGTTGCAAAACATTTAGGAAAACTTCACATTCTTGAATTCTTATTTTGTGTCCTTGATTCAGCTTGAAAAAGTAATTCTTACAATTCCTTCCACGTGTTCGTATGCGTGAACGAGCGCTCAGTATTAGATGTGCCTTGATGACTTGTAATTTCCCAATCGAAGGGCGAGACTCGATCTCTGTGAGTTTGATGTTAGGCCAATCTGGAGGACTTGAGGCTGGATCTTTGCCTATGGCTTGAGCACCGAGATGCTGATGGTGCGAGAAAGTATTTTGAACTTATATGTCCGGTAGCGTTCCTATTAGTGGGAATGATGGTTGGATAGCTAAGCAATGAGTATGTTAGTACTGCGAGATGTATCTATATGACTTGAAAGAGACGAGGAAGGGCTGCAAGATGATAGATGAACTATTAAGTGTTTGATTTTCATTTAGATTGGATGTGTAGCCCCTAGTTATGGGCACGTGAAGAATCTTTTCATGTATCCTATTTGGAGTGAAGTAAATTTCATGTTACGGTATGAGTTTAGAATCAGGAAGATTAAGTGACAGTGTAATGTGTATGACAGTGAAACGTATACAAAATCTTAATTGGAGGCAAAGCAGGTGGGTTATCTCCTGCAGAATATTCTAAGGTAGTGTGATCCTTATGTTGTCTATTAGAAGATCTCATTTACAAGTGAGGAATATGCATTGAAATCTAAATCGAACCGCCTAGAGAGTGGCCTCAACTATTGTGTGAGTGAATGCAAGAATTGCAGAACAGTTAAAAATTTAAGATGATTTGTGTTTCCACAAGCTTATGAAGGAATGAGTTCAATCTCACTATGGTATTACAACAGCGATAGAGAATATGTGTTATGATTGATTGAGTGCGTTTTGATCTATGGCCTTGAGCCAAGTTGGGGAGTTTGCTATTAATTAAGTTGATTGCACGGTTAGGTGCTATATTGGTTCCAGTGTGAGGCGTGTTGGTGAGTCAGTTATGGCTTACGTAAATTAAGGTCGATCAGGCGGTGGCCAGACTCGTTTTAATATTATTCCAGGTAGGACAAATGCTATTGCTTCAGATGCTGTTATTACAGGTATTGTTCCAGTACGCCACAGAGATCCATCTGTATAATTCGATCCCGGTTCCACCTATTCTTATGTGTCCTCATATTTTGCTCATTATTTGGGTATGCCCCGGGAGTTTCTTTCTTTACCTATTCATGTATCTACCCCGGTGGGCGATACTATTATTGTGGACTATGTGTACCGATCATGTGTTGTGATTATTGAGGGTCTAGAGACCCGAGTTGATCTATTGCTATTGAGCATGGTGGACTTTGATGTAATATTGGGCATGGATTGGGCATCTCCGTGTCATGCTATTCTAGACTGTCATGCTAAGACAGTTACTTTGGCTATGTCGGGTGTACCACAGATTGAGTGGCGTGGTGTGACTGATTATGTCCTAGGAGAGTAATTTCTCTCTTGAGAGCCCAGCGTGTGGTTGGGAAAGGTTGTCTGTCATATCTATCTTTTGTGAGTCACAGTTGTGAGGGATTTTTCCCGATGTATTTCCTGCAGACCTACCAGGCATGATACCAGATAGGGATATTGATTTCGGTATTGACTTGGTGCCGGTCACTTAGCCAATTTCTATTCTACTGTACCGTATGGCACCAGCGGAGCTGAAGGAATTGAAAGACAGATTCATGAGCTCCTAGAAGAGGGGTTCATTCAGCCTAGTGTGTCACTTTGGGGTGCACCAATCTTATTTGTGAAGAAGAAGGATGGCACAATAAGAATGTGCATTGATTACAAGCAGTATTCTTGGGTTGGTAACCTACATGGCCTGGTCAAGCCAGAGGAATTTCATTTTGATAGCTTGGTTAGGTGCGAGCAGATTTGAAAGTTTTCTTGATGGGTTTTACCATGGTTAAAGCCGGATATCTTCTACCGGTGCACGAAGCATATTGTATATTATGAACTCCTCATAAATAGGAGCAAATAGAAGAATTCTAATGGCCTGGAATGTAATTTTTCTATAGCCCAGAAATTCTAATGATGTTCTTGCGTATGCAAATGATGGCATAATAGACATGGTATGCTGTGCATGTTTAATATTTTTATGTACGAGGTGGCAGTTGATTCTTGAAGAGAAGGTCACGAATTCTGGATGGAATAGTCAGTTTCGGGTATTTAGATGAATGTTATAACTACTCGGTAAGACCTGAGAAGGGTGCACACTATATTTTAACTAACAAATGTCTATTGGTGTTACAACACCCACTTGGTTGATCGACTACCAATATTTCGATCTTGCTATGTATTGTAGAAAAACAAATTTGAAAATAATTATCATGAAATGATCGTACTTGAGGGATGTGTCAGTCATTGAGTGCTGAAGTTGTGATCAGTTACAATAATTTATGTAATCTAGGAATTTGGAGATGTGGAATTCTCAAAAATATATACTATATCGGGATTGTGGCATGTTTGAGGTGAGTATTTTATCTAAAATCTTTAGATGCACTAGTCGAGCTAATTGATGGTGATAACTATGCGCTGTGAGCGCGAAAATATGTGAGGTTTGAACCTGTGTGCAAGCACCGAGCCAATATTCATGCTCGAGAGAGGCGTAGGCTATGATATGCCTAGAGTGGGATATTGAACTTAAAGGTATAATGTTTCTCATATTCGTAACTTTGTTAAGAACTATCTGGACTATACTTGAGATTTCCAAGATGCTAGATTACCGAACAAACTTGGTAATTTCTATTATGCGTTAAATTGTTGATTTGAGTGCTGACATCATAGATTGCTCATGCCTACGATATAGAGTGTTATTTATACCAGTCCAGGAGCATGATAATATTATTTCATTCATACATGTGTACTTATTGGATTGCTCCTATATGATATGCTTGGACAGGAGGTCTGTGACCATGCCTTGTGGATTATGTTGTTGGCAACTAAGTTGCTCGTGAGGTTGGTGTCAATGTGAACTATAGAAGAGCTAGTTATTATTATTCTATTCATGTATCTGGATCCCACTGTGATTGACAAGCTCATAGTATGTCGTTGAGGTGGTACTTGTGGAACTTGCAAAGCGGCTCTCTCCTTTGAGGTATTTTCTCTTTCTGGGGTAGCCGGATGGTGCAATAGTAAGATTTACTGGTATGACATTGTATTATGTACTTCCCTGTTAGTATGGTGATTCGCTTGTGGTACAACTCTTTCATTTGAGTCATTTTCATGAATTTAGTATACTCGGAATGTTGCTTATTGGTGCGCGTAATGTGCGAGTTGTGGCTTAGGCCTGTATTGATGTGTCATGTCACCGGAGTAGTGTGTTGGATTAGAAGAGATCAGAGGGATCATTAATGAATACAAATGGATTCGATTTCAGTACGTTGGAATGATAATATCGAGCTTCGACTCAGAAATTTGATGTAGCATTTTTCAAAGGAGAAGTGACTTCATGAATGGTTGATATGGGAAATGGTTATGGCTTACCGCGTGAATTAGTTATCATTGGTAGTATATGAAAGTGATGGAATGAAACTTTAGTTGATAAGAGGTTTTCTACCAGTATACAGGCATTGTGTGCAACTGCTGTGAATGGAAGTTATCACTTCATGTATTTGAGTTATATGGTGTATCAGGTAATTGCACCAGAGGTTGCAAGTATGGGTTATTATAGCTGGTTCGGTCTTATTCTGAATATAGATGGGAAGTTCTGATCTTGTGTATGATTTCGGAAATGGAAATATAGTTCTATGGTTTATGGGCTAGATTGGGTAGTGAAATTTCAGTTACAATGTGTTGTCGGACCTATATGAGATAGGGTAATGTGGAATCACCCCCGGGTTCATGCATGGTAAGGTTATTCAGTGATTGTTTGGCTTTTGGAACAACTATGGGCACGTTTGAGGACAAACATTTATTTAAGTTGGGGAGGATGTGACGACTCGACCCGTCATCTCATGTGTTACCACTCAGTTTTCCCTATTTTCAGCTTCTTTATGCTTCATTACCCGTATCTTGTGTAATAGAGTTGATTTGGAGTGGTTTTGATAAGAAATGAGACACTTAGTCTCTTTTAAGTAGCCTTAAGTTGGAAAAGTCAACCAGACGTTGACTTATGAGAGCTCGGATTTTTGCAATTTTTCGAAGGTTTTTCAAGAAATTAATCGGGGTAAGTAATTCAAACTCAGATTTGGCTAGATTACATGAATATATCATTGAATTCATTATTTAGTTTGTGATTTGGGATGGAATTTGGGAAGAAAATTATGGAATCTTTCAAAAATATAAAATGATGATTTGAAGAACCAAATGGTGTTGGAATTGGATAAATTTTGTATGGTTAGACTCGTGAGAGTATAAGGATTCTAGTTTTGTGAATTTGTCAAATTTGAGATGTGGGCCTGGGGCTCGGGTTTTTTAATTCCGAGAATTTTGGTATTTTTCGATTATTTTGATTGGGCTTTGTTCCCGTAACATATTATGACATATTCGTTCTGATTTTGGATAGATTCGACGCATGTGAATGCCAATTCGAAGAGCAAAGGTGTCGCGAGTTAAAGAAATAGTCGGTTCGAGGTGAGTAATGATTGTAAATGATATTCTGATGGTTTGAAACCCCGGATTTACACACCGTAGTGCTATATTGAGGTGACTTACACACCGGATAGCGAGCATGGGGTAGAGCACCGTTGGGGATTGTGACTTGGTCCGTCCCGATTGTTGATTTTACCGCATGTTTGATTGAAACTTATTTGATATTATCATGATTTGGGTTGATTGCCATATTTGGGCTTCGTGCCAATTATTTGAACCCTTCGGTGATTTCATCATTGTTTCCTCACTATTTGACATACTACTTAAACTTAGTCCTGTTGATTATACTGTTTTACAAACTCACTAGCTTTAACTGAACTTTGAGACTTAAATGATATTTTTCACTGTTATTTGGGTTGAGCACTACTATTTTATTGATGCCCGAGGGGATTATGATGTTTTCTGGACTGAGTGTGGCCGAGGGCCATATGTGAGGATATGTTGAGTAATGTGAGGAGGCTTTCAAGCCTCGAGTGTATTGTGAGGAGGCTTTCAGGCCTCGAGTGTATTGTGAGGAGGCTTTCAAGCCTCGAGTGTGTTGTGAGGAGGCTTTCAGGCCTCGAGTGTGATGCGAGAAGGCTTTCAGGCCTTGTTTATATGCCACGAGGTGGCTTGATATTGCGCTTGGTCCGTACGGGGCCCCTCCCAGAGTCTGCACACCCCCAGTGAGCACCGTCGACGATAAATAAATGGAACGGGATTCACGCCTCAACGAGATGTAGATCAGGCTGCACGCTGCAGCGGTTACTATATGATACTGTTCTGAGAGAGATCTGAGAGAGAGAGCCCGAGGGGCTGAGAGTGTTTCTAAGAGTGAGTCCGAGGGGCTGGTACTGTTTTGAGATGTTGCCCGAAGGGCGAACTTTTATGTGCGCATCTTGCATATTTATTTGTTTTTTTTCCTGTTACACGATGGTATTTGTGCCCGAGGGGCGGATTTTTCTGTGCTTATCAGCACTAACTATTTTGAAATTATTTCGTAACTGTCGAAAGGATCATTTTCAAAAGAGATTTAAACTGAGCCAAGATATTTCTAAAGATTTCACAGTTTTTACTATTTCTCAGAGAATTGTACTCGACTTATATACAACATGTTGGTTGCTTTACGTGATTTTTTACTGCTCAATTGTTATTTACCTTTATTACTCACTGAGTTGGAGTACTCACTTTACTCCACGCACCTGGCATGCAGTTGCAGGTGTTTATTCACCCTGTAGCGGGTACTGGCTGCGTGAAGGTAGAGTTGTAGAGGTTTAGCGAGGTGACTACCAGCGTTCGCAGCACCACTGATTTTCTATGTTATTCATTATTCCTGTTCAGAGTATTTCTAGAATTGTAAAGTGGAATTACATTCTCATAGATGCTCGTGACTTGTAACACCCCGGTTAGGGTTGTGTTGGGTTGGATTTCTGTATTTTTATCTATACTTCCGCTATTTGGTATTATTAAACCATGATTATACTATAATTGTGTTAAATAACTATTTTAAAGGACGAATGGTGTTGACTGGCTGACATTATCTTCACGAGAGGCGCCATCACGACCAGGTTTGGAGTTTGGGTCGTGACACCATACCTATCCATCTTTTGTATAGAATAATGTAGTCTTTATAAATAAAAGGTTCTAAAATTGCAATAATTTGAAGCTTGTGCATTTGGTGAGAAACTTGAGTCTTTCAAAAGCACCTCTGGACTTTAGCCCTCTAATATTCCATATAATTGTATCAATCATGGGACTCATTTGCTGTTGAGGCACTTCTTTTGGATGCCTTTAGTTTTGCCCTTGTTAAAAGGCCAGTGAAGATTTTTTGTTTCCCAAATATGTTGGATCTGCTTCTAGGAGATAAATTTCCTCGCATAATAATATCATTTGTATGTTGGAAGACGGCATCATCAGCTTCAGTGTGTAGCCATGAAGTACTGGGAGCAAATGCTCTTATCAATTCTTCTTCATCAGTAGAATTACACTCCTCATATTCATCATCTTCCTTCTCTTATTCAATATATTCACCATCCACACCACTTTCTGCAACCACTTCCGTATCATCCCGGCGGATTCTATGTTGAGCATGGGAAACTTGAAATTGAAAAGGTCCTTGAGATGTAGAAGCTAGTGGAGTAGACTTGTTGTGAACATTGCTCCATAATTGAACAGCTAAACTAATAGTCTTTTGACTTTTAGCTTTCTCCACAATTTCTGAGTCTGAGATCATAATGCCACATTCCTCTGCATATAAATTCATGAGCTTTGATGGAGAGATGGGCTTAGATGTGGTCTTTGAAGCTTGTACAATATCAGTTGAACCAGGAGCAATTGCAATCCTGTTGTTAATAAATTCAGACATAACAGGGCTATGATGAAAATTTGAAGGCCTGGACTGAGATATTGGAGAGACTGGCTGGGTTCTATGAGTCTGACCCTGAGGATCCTCTTGTAGCTGATTCAAATGTTGAAAAGAGTTTTTTAACCGAAATGGTTGTAGCATGAGGGGATGAGATGATCGGATTTATATGTTCAACCACATTTTCAGTTTCCTCAATATGTCTAGTGCTTCGAGAATCAATAGTAGCAGCTGTGTTAGAGTTTAACAGTTGTTTGAGTTGTTCCTGTTTTTCAGCTTGAGCAATAGGATTGAGAATTTTCACTCTCCATTGCATAACATTTTTCTTAGCAAGCTTTGCTCTTATGCTATTGTGCCTTTTCTTGTTCTTACCCTTCCTTGGATCAGGATCATTTCTTGAGTGAGCAACATTGCTTTTCAAAACTTGTGCAGCGCTCTTTGTAATGGTCCAAGGCTTTTCGTATGGTATGTTACCATTCTGTATCGGGGCTTTTGGTTTGTTGTCATTCTGAGCCAAATTTTGTGGCCTATTAGCAATCCTATTAGCATTCTCATTCGCTTATTGGCCTATATTGACATCCTCCCTTTGATTTTGAGCCCCGATTTTTATTTGACCATCTCTGTCTCCTCTATGAGGGGTTCTATCAACCTTTGGAGAAACAATATAATTATCTTCAAAGTGTCCTTGATGTTTACATCTAAAGCAGTAGTCAGGGACAAATTCATATTCAATAGGTTGATAGAAACCACCACATTCCATTCCCTCATCATTTCTGATTCCAACCCAAATTGAATCTCTCATGTGCTTAGAAAGATCAATTTTGACAAATACTTCAGAAAAATTTGGTCTAGATTTGATTTCTGTGGCTTTATCTATTTTCAACAGAGTACCCAAAGGGGAGGTGATTCTAAATAGTTTATCCCAATTGTAATAGTGCCATTTAAGCTCTGGGAAATGAATCCAAACAGGGGTTAAGGGGGTTTCTTCTTCAGGATTAAAATCGATACCCCAAGTAACTAAACGCATAAGAGAGCCCAAACCAATAAGTTTCCTTCTAGAATAGATATTCAGATAGTCCTCTTCTAGACTGAAATCCATAAAGATATGTTTCAAATTATAATGCCAAATTCGTACCTGTCCTTTAAGAGTGAACCTAGCAACGAAATCGCTTCGTATATCTTCGATTGAGGATCTTCCATGAGAGAATTTCCCGATTAGTGTGAATTTACAATCTTTAGCAAGCTCTACCTCTTCATTAATGGTGAAATATACTACCGATTTTCCTTTGTGAATTTCTGATGGCTTGTGGATTAGCTTCGTTCTTGATAATGGAGTTAACTTCGAATTCAGAGCATTTGCATAGTTAGACTCGCTAGTTCCAATGGGTTGGTCGGCGGAAGGGCCGGCGGTGGCCCTACTTCTATCATTGTTAACTACTGGATTCATGTCAGAAAGGTACAAAATATAGCCGTTGGCTCCCTTCGATGATTCCTATGCGGAGTTTTTTTCTAATCCGAACGTGTCAATAAGTTGTTCCTCTTCTCTTTTAGATTCACTACTCACCACATCAATTAGTGCTATACGATGAATGTGTATAAAATATTTTTTTTACAATTAGGTCGTGTAACTGTTACTGTAAGTAGCTCTCTGTAACAAACGTTGATTGAACGAGTAATAATTTTTACATTGTTTCATCTTCACTAAAGGAATTCTGTAACACTCTTCAACGTGTTATGTTTTGATAATTACTTGGAATGGAAGATATGTAGTTTCTGTAATTCAGTTAGTTATTGCAGTTGAATTAGCAATTATCGTGATTGTGTACACAAGTTCGTGTGCTATGATTATGATTCTAAAAATCAATTCGGAGTATGTATTTGTACAACTTTCTTAATAATAAAATTATTTTAATAGGCCACTAATTAAATTTAGTTCATATAGTCTGAGGTGTGCCATCCACCATTTACTCGTACATGGACCTCGTATTAATTTCTTATGACTTAGATATCAAAATGACAAATGCTCGTAGTTACGCTAGGCCTGTTTAACATATCATTGTGATTGTGGACACGTTCGCGTAACATGATTACGATTTAAAAAAAAATAAAATCGGAATATGCATTCGCGCAACTTTGGCCAAACTTTTCTTAATAACATTAAAGCATTATTAATTGTGGACACGTTCGCGTGACATGATTTTTGACGTGCTAAACAAACGGGTACACGTGCGCGTGACCTATTTAAAGATAATTTCTTAATTAAAAGAGGTAAAAGCACATAGGTTCTAAAATCAGTAATCAAACAATTTGTTTAAGCCAAGTATGATCAAAGCGACCGTGCTAAAACCACGGAACCAGGGAATGCCTAACACCTTCTCCTGGGTTAATAGAATTCCTTGCCCAGATTTCTGTGTTCGCAGACCTTAAATAGAGTCAACTCTTCCTCGATTCGAGATTTTAACCGGTGACTTTGGACACCATAAATTATCCCAAGTGGCGACTCTGAATTTAATAAGTAATCCCGTTTCGATTGTCACTTAAATTGAAAAAAACTCCCTTATGCCCCTTTCGGGGATAGTAAAAAGGAGGTGTGCAGCTCTGGCGACTCTACTGGGGACATCAACCCAGAACTTCTGGTTTAGGGTTCAAGAATTCCAGCTTGTTAAAATGACTTTTGCTTGGCTTCATTTATTGTTAATATTACTGTACTCTGTGAACCTTTTGTGCTAAATGCTATCGGTTTACCGCTTTAATATTGTTTGAATTGTATATAACTGTCTTCTTACGCCACTCCTCTAAGTTGTTTGAAAATGGTGCACACGTTCGCGTGACCCACTTTTTCTGCAGAATTTATACCAAATAGAACGAGGCTGGGCCAGAAACAAGGGCGGGTAGACTTTAGTGCTCTCGGTATGTTGCCTCCTCTTCGGCCCCAGTTGTTCGCTCGGGTAAGCCAGGTCTAGAACACAACCCAGGATTTAAACCTAGAAAAATACATCCTCATGCCGGATCTCTAGTAGGAACGTCTGTTTGCATCATGTGCATTTGGCTTTGGGGACTCAACACAAGGATTAGGTCCGTCTAGGAAAAGTGTGCCCAAAATAACAGACCATCTTGATGCATCCTATGCGCTAATGTTGCATATTTTTCAAGGGTAAAAGGGTCATTTGGTGGACCAATGATAGTTGAGGGCAAATGAAAAAGGAAAAGAAAGAAAAAACAGAGTGGGTGAAGTGTGAAAATAAAGCAAGTAGGGCACAATTATGTTTTCTCACATTTTGTTAAGAAAAAGCAAAAAAAAACTTGAAAAAAAAAAGAAAAGATTTTACACTTTTTCATCATTTTCTAAAAAAAAATCAAAAAAGGAGAAAAGAAAATCCAAAAAGAGTTTACCTGTTTCATCATTTTATTTTCTCTAAATTAGTTTTTTTTTAATTCTCGCCCATATCTAATCTGCCCGAACTACGCATACCTGATTCTCGTCTTTCGGGGCGTGATACTTAGGCAACCCACATAGGGTCCGATCTTCCTAGTTATAAATCTTAGGTTCTTGGCTTTGCGGGGTCTTAACCAAATCTTGTATTTTTAGCCACTTTTAGCCACATAGGCTAATTTTAGAAAAATAGTCACAAGCATGTCTTGCATGTGTCTAGTAGGAAATGTTATCGTCTCACATAGTGTTGATTTTAATTTTTTCATACAGGTGTGGATTTGCTTACCGGAGTTTGAGCATGACATAGCCCCATGGCCATCTAGTCAGGATCACTCATTAAGGAGTGGATTAAAGAAGAATTTATTTTCTTTTTTATGTTTTGAGTCTGGTTTTCTTTTTATGTCGTTTTTACCTTCTAGTTTTGTAGTAATGTAAACTTTTTTATTATTATTATTGTACTTTCTATTTTGTCATTTGAAAAAGTGTGTTATAAATCAAAAATCCAAAAAGAGATATTGCATTTAATATTTCCGTTAGAAGTTTTCTTTAGAATACTAATTCTAGGAATAAAAATAATTCATTTGAGGTGGTTTTTCTTTATTGAATTAATATCTAGAACTTAAAATAAAAATTCCTTTTATATTTACTTTAGTATATTAAGACTAAAAATCCAAAAAAAAAAAGAAAAGAAAAATGTTTTTTGGTAAAAAAGTTGTCATATGTCAATTCACATTGATCATTCCCAAAAATTTATACATTACTCTTTTATGTATAGCTGATTACTCAAAGCTTCATTTTAATATAATACAGATAGTGATTCAAAACTCAACATACTATAACACTTGCATACACGTGCAACACACGTGTAGAGAAACTTGTACACGTATATATATATATATATATATATATATACTCTTACTTACTTTTTATTGATCCAAAACAGTACACCAAGCAAAGTAGTAGAAACCGTAGAATCTCTCTTATTATAATTTCCTAATAATATAAAAAGAATAGATCATATATAAGATGACATGTACTTACAAGAAGCTCACGAGAGATTTAATTAGAAAATGATTAAAAAGACAAACACAAGAACGATGCAGAATAGAAAACATATATAAAGGCCACTTGGTAGAGATGTATCCAATTAATTTGGACGAATGCCGAAGCCCTTTACAATGTATTATCATGTTTTCTCTTAATCAATCTCATTAAATAGGATAGTTGTTTATTGGCTTATCTAGCGGGCTGGGTTTAGGTGTCATTATAACCAGTTGGGTTTTAGCTCATGAAAGTAAATGAATACACCACCGCGATACCCAATAAGTATGAAGACTAACCTTGGTGGAGTAATGACGAGGAGAGTTTATTTATTTTGGTCAAATTTGAAGTTCGGTTTACTTTATACGAATTGTGATGTGACGACCCAAAGGGTCATCACCTATTTTCTCTTTCATTCCACACTTCCGAGGCCTTGAAAACATCGTTTTTACTTGCTTCGATTTGCGTGCGTATTCCGGACGCGTAGCCGGAAAGATTATATGTTAAACTCTGTGAAAAATTTCAAAAATTTGACTTTAAAATGATTAAAGTTGACTTCGGTCAATAATTTTGGTAAACGGATCCAGACCCGTGATTTGTCAGTCCCGGAAGGTCTGTAGAAAAATATGAGACTCGGGTGTGTGCCCGGAGTCGAAATCCGAGGTCTAGAGCCTGAGAAAAGAATTTTTTTGTGAAATTATTTTTCTGAAATTATTAAGGAAAATAGAAATAAAAATTGATTAAAAGACAGTGGTATCGGGCTCGTATTTTGATTCCGATGCCAAGTACAAGTCTTATATATGGTTTAAGCGCTTTCTGAGAAATTTAGTCGAAATCGGACGTCATTTGACGTGTTTCAGACCTAAATATCTAAAATTTGAAGTTTATGAAGTTAGAATGGAAAATGATGATTTTGAGGGTTGATTCCTTGATTTTGGTGTTGTTTTGGCGATTTGATCGCCTGGTTAAGTTCGTATGAGGTTGTTGAGTTAGTATGTATGTTTGGTTAGGAGCCCCGAGGGCTCGGGAGTGACTCGGAGGTGGTTCGGGGTGTTTTAAACTTAGGAAAAAAGGATCAGATTTTGCTGCAATTTTTGCACAGGCCCTTTCCTCTTTGCGATCGCCGTCTGTGGCCCGCGTTCGCACTGCTTCATTTTTTCCTTCATCGCGATCGCACTAGCCCCTCGCATTCGCATAGCTTCAGTGTTGGTCTCCTTCGTGTTCGCATTCCTATGTTCGCGAATGCGTAGCTTTACAACCCTCTTCATCGCGTTCGCGTGGTACTTAACGCGTTCGCATAATACCAAAACCTGGACCCAACCCCTATCCTTATATGCGATCGCGACTTACCTTCCGCGATCGCGATGCACCAACTCCCCCTTCATCGCGAACGCAACCCCAGTGTCACGAACCCATAGAGTAAAAATCCCCCAGTCATTTTTATTAAAAACAGAACAGTACATACGAATTTTTCTCAAAAATACTCACGAGCTCTCTTCTCTCCCAAGCTTTAAGAAGCCAATAAAGCCCCCATTCTTCAAAACCACTTGGGTAAGTAATTTTCCACTCATTTCTTTCACTTTTCCTTCATTAATTAGTAAGTTTATAAGCATAAATCATATAATCTAGGGTTGAAATTGGGGGAAAAGGGTAGAGTTAGGGTTTTTCAATTTTTTTTGATTTAGACCTTATTTTGTAGTCGAATTTGAAAACAAATTGTATATCCGGGCTCGTGAGGGAATGGGTGACATAGAATTGGTTCGAATCGGGTTTTGACCAAGTGGGCCCGGGGTCGATTTTGGAATTTTTGGGAAGAAAGCTTAGAAAATCATATTTAGGCATTGGGTTTAGCTTGTTTAGCTATTATTAATATTGTAAAGTCATTATTCCATAGATTTGACTGAGTTGGAGCTGAACTTGAGGGGTAAAACTATACTAGAGGCTTGAGTTGACTTTGGAGCATTTGAGGTATGTGTTTGATCTAACTTTGGCTTAAGGGAATAGGATTAGAGTGTTGTTTGCTAATTGATAAATGTTGAGTACGGTGTATAGGCATGGTGATGCGTATTTATACACCGGTGTCTAGCATGACCATGGGTCCTTGTTTGTACTTATTCTGATATTGATATGACTCTCCCACGTTAATTGACGAATTCTATGTAATGTGAAGAGTATGGGGACTAATTACGAATTGTAAATTCATTGGAGATTTGGATCGAATGATAAAGAGACTATTGAGTAAGAAATGAAAGAAATAGAAAGAGATATGATTAATCCCTTGCCGGGATGGTTTGAGTATATTGATTATCTCCCTTGCTGGGATGTGAAAGTTATTGTTGTTGCTCCTTTGCCGGGATTTAGTTGTTTACTTGTGTTTTTCCCTTGCCAGGACGTTTCTTATTATTTGTTTATCCCCTCGCCCTGTTTGGGCGAGGGAAGAGTGATAATGCACAAAGGGTCATTTCGTGCCATGTTTTGATTATATTGCACGAAGGGTCATTCCGTGCCATATTTTGATTATATTTGCACGAAGGGTCATTCCGTGGCATCTTTTGATTATATTTTCACGAAGGGTCATTCCGTGCCATGTTTTGATTATTTATGCACGAACGAACATTCTGTGCCCCGATTTGATTATAATTGCACGAAGAGTTATTCTGTGCCATGATATGAGAGTAATGTGAGGGAAAGCACGAAGGTTGATGCCGTGCTATTTATTTGATTTCTTTTGGTGAGAATGAGAGGAAAATCACGAAGGTTGATGCCGTGCAACTGTTAATTTTCCTGCCTCATTAATTATTGTTATTGCACGTCTTCTTGCTTAAATTGCTGACTTTGTATCCTGACTGTACTCCCCCCATAGTATGCTCTCCTACCTCTTAATTGTTTCATTTCTGTATTCTTTCCTTTTATTGCATATATATGTATGGAACTGCACAGGTTGGTTTGGTAGTCCTGTCTAGCCTCGTCACTACCTCGCCGGGGTTAGGCCAGGTACTTACTAGCACATAGGGTCGGTTGTGCTAATGCTACACTTCTGTGCTCTTTTGCACAGATCACGGTGCCAGAGCAGCTTTTGGACCACAACAGTAGTTGATTGGGAGCTGACTTTAGTCCAGGGATTTCGAGGTAGCCTAGTTGGCGTCCGCAGGCCGGAGTCCCTTCTATGCTTTTAGTTTGTTTTCCTTGTACCGAGACAAACATTGATGTACTTCTATTCAGACTTGTTTTTAGCACTCTTTAGTAGTTTGTGAGTAAGTGACACAGGATCTGGAGTTGTATTGAGACTTTCGCATTTTTGGTTTTCAGCTATTTATGCTTTTAAGACTTCCGCTTCTACTTAAATGACTTGTTTTATTTATATTGTTGAGGTGTTATCAGGGAATGTTTAAAATATTTGGCTTGCCTAGCTCCGATAGTAGGCGCCATCACAACTCCCAATGGTGGGAAATCCAGGTCGTGACATGTAAAATCATTTTAACAATGTAAGAATGCATGGATAGAGTCAGGATTCGAAGCTTATGAGTTATTTTCTTGTTGTAGTAAGACACATTTTCCTCTTTTATTTGTTATAGTATTCTTAATTTTTATTGATCCAAGAGTACACCAATTACCAAAGTAGTAGAAATTGTATAATCTCTTATTATAATTCAGAATTAGGAAAAAAGGATGGATCACCTGCATTTACAACAAGCACAACAAAGATGCAAAAGTGAAAACATAAAGGCCACTCTGTAGAGATCTATCCAATTAGTTTGGACGAATGTCGAAGCCCTTAAGAATGATGCCAGATTTCCAAGTTTTGTCATTGGTTTCCATCAACCTCATTTTGATTTCACCATCCTCTCCTAAGTTGTTGAAAAACTCACCAAGCTTGATTTCTAACCATCCATCGCTTCGAAAATCTGCTATGCCTGAATCTGCACACACGGTGCAGGGAGTAATGTGAGTGCTCTGACCCAGTGAGTAATAAATATAAATAATGACTGAAAGCAAGAAAACACGTAAAGGCACAAAGCATTCTATACATAAGTAGTAAAATC
The DNA here is from genome assembly GCA_026770625.1 of Nicotiana glauca. Taxonomy (NCBI): domain Eukaryota; kingdom Viridiplantae; phylum Streptophyta; class Magnoliopsida; order Solanales; family Solanaceae; genus Nicotiana; species Nicotiana glauca. Next base: position 72,434 of record MU739201.1, read on the forward strand.
ACTTAAAATAACAAATTAGTGAAATATCAGATGAAATCTCTTTTAAAACCAGCAAAATAGGTAATTTGGCAGTAAATAACTAGTACAAATATGCCTCTCGGCTCAACATCAATATAACAAGCAGAAATTTCCCCTTCGGGCTTAGTATCAAAATAACACGTAGAAATCTTTCCCTCGGGCACAGTATCAGTAACTCAGAATAGTATCAGCCCCTCGGGCTCAGTATCAATTACTCAGCATAGTATCAGCCCTTCGGGCTCACTCTCAGAACAATATCATATAGTAACCGCTGCGGCATGCAGCCCGATCTATTTAACGTTGACGGCACTCACTGTAGGTGTGCAGACTCCGGAGGGGCTCCTACAGCCCAAGCGCAATAATAACATAAGGCCTGAAAGCCTTCTAACATAATAACATAAGGTCTGAAAGCCTTCTCACATTACTCATAAGGCCTGAAAGCCTCCTCACATCCCTTACAAGGCCTGAAAGCCTCCTCACATCACTCACAAGGCCTGAAAGCCTCCTCATATCACTCAACAAATCCTCACATATGGCCCTCGACCTTGCTCAGTCAAAAGAAATCATCATAAGCCCCTTGGGCATTTGTAAAACGGTATTAATCAACCCAAAAATATTTTTTAAGTTTCAAATTTGTATAATAGAAGTTGAGTTTGTAAATAGTGATAAAAATCCTCGAAGGGTTCAAATAATTGGCACGAAGCCCAAATATGGCAATAAGCGCAATTCATGATGATAACAAATCAGTTTCAGTCAAATATACAGTAAAATCATCAATCGGGATGGACCAAGTCACAATCCCCAGTAGTAAAAGACCCCGCGCTCATCATCCAGCGCGTATTTCACCTCAATATAGCACTACGATGTGCAATCTGGGGTTTCAAACCATCATGACATCATTTACCATTATTACTCACCTCAATCCGAGCAAAATCCTACTCCGAAATGCCTTTTCCACTCGAATCGGACTCCAATCGATCCGAATCTAGCCACATTTAATTCAATTCAATCAATACTAATTATAGGAATTAATTCCATATGGAATTCTACATTTCCCATTAAAAATCCGAATTTGCACTAAAATTCGTCCGTGAGGCCCACGTCTCGGAACCCGTAAAAAATTACGGAATATGAACCCCCATCCAACTAGGAGTCCAACCATATAAATTTTACCAAAATCCGACATCGGATTGGCTTTCAAATCTTAAAAATTCAACTTTATGGAATTTTAGAAAATTCCTTCATTTCTCTTCAAATATCAATAATCTAAAACAAAAAATAAAGGTTTATTCATGGAATATAATCACAAAGAGTCAAGAACACTTACCCAAAGTTTTCCCGTAATTTCTCGCTCAAAATTGCCCAAAATCAAAGTTTGAAACTCAAAAAAAATGGAAAAAAACAGTGATGCTCGTCCTTTAACTGCCCAGAAATTTTTGGGGCACTATTCATGCATGCGGGTACTATTCATGGGGTACTATTCACAGTTACTGTGTATGGGCACTGTACATGGCCACTGTTTATGGGCACTGTTCATGAGTACTTTTCATAGGTACTGTTTATGGATACTGTTCATGTGTGCTGTATGCGGGTACTGTACACGGATACTATTCGCACAGGTGCAGTCACTGTTCACACGTACGAAAAATGCAGAAACTGCCCAGAAATTTGCAAAAGCTTTTCTTTTCACTAAAAATCTCTAACTCCTTCATACGAACTCGAAATTCGATGATTCTTGTTTCTATGAGTCACAAATAATATTACGAACATAGCCCTTTAGTCGAAACTCAATTCGAACTCATTTACTCAGTTCAGTACCCATTTCTCTCGTTAAACAATTAACACATGTTTCGTATCACAAACCCAATCGCGACTTGATGAAATTAAACCAAACTTTCCAGATCACTCCTATAATTCATTGTCAAAATTTCGTAAGTCTCAAAATCAAATTTCAATCTCTAGAACTAAAACTGGAGCTTTGGATCATTAAAAGCTTATGTTCAAATCGGCAAAATCTTCCAAAAACTCCTCCAAAACTTATCCGAGCCTCATGGGACCCCGACCAAACATGCCAACACACCCCATAACATCATTCAAAAATTTTCTAACATTCGAAACACTCAAACCAACATCAAAATATCAAATCACCCTCGGATTCAAGCTTAAGAAATTCCAAAACTTCCGTATTACTCATTCGATCAAAAACCTAACCAAAACACGTCCGAATGACCTGAAATTTTGCACACATATCCCAAATCACATAACGAAGCTACAAAAACTCTCAAAATTCCATTGCAACCCTCAGATCAAGATCTCACCTATCAACCGGAAATTGCCAAAATACTAACTTTGCCAATTCAAGCCTAATTCTACACCATACCTCCAAAATCACTTCCGATCATGCTCCTAAGTAACAAATCACAATACGAAACTATTGGAATCATCAAAATTCCATTCCGGGGTCTTTTTCTCAAAAGTCAAATCTCCGGTCAAACTTAAGAAATCTTTAGCCTTAGATTTCTAGATTCCGTTAAATGGCGATAATTTGATCTAGGGACCTCCAAATTCGATTTCAAGCATATGACCAAGTCCCAAATCACGATACAGAACTACTGGAATGGTTAAAACATTTATCGGAGTTCTTTTGCTCAAAATGTTGACCAAATTCATCTCAGTTGAGTTTTAAAGCTCTAGTTCACAGTTTAATCCATTTTTCACATAAAAACATTCCGGAAAATTATACGGACTGCGCATGCAAGTCTAGAAATTATTGATAGCGCTTTTCAAGATCTTAAAACACCGAGATGATTATTTAATTTAAAGATGAAATTAGTGGTTCATCACATTCTCCACCTCTAAAACAAACGTTCGTCCTCGAACGTACTAAGAATTGTTCTCAGGTTACCAAATTGATGATTTTACGTTTACAAAAATATTCGTGGTTGATCCCACATTACCGCATTCGACATAAGTCCGACAACACCATTTCAATTGAGATTATTTCCTTTATCCATATTTGTACACTTTAAGACCAAATTTCTTACACTCCAATCATTTCCAGAAATGTCTGATTTTTATGTCAACACATGATATAAGTCTCGACTGCATTAGCAACTCATACCTACGCACTCATCAAATATGGGGTATTACATTCTTCCCCACTTAGGGTCATTCGTCCTCAAATGAGAAGTGGAGTCTGTCCTCAAACACATAATGTAACTTATCTCCTTCTTTGCACATCTCAATATCCCAAATTTTTCTAACTCCTAAATGTTTCATAAATTTCGGCAAGGTCTCCCCTGTAATTGGGCCTATCCACCTGTCAGAGTAAAACCAAAATAACTCCTAACAACATTTCCCCAACCCGATAATGTACCACAAAGTATATATCAATAACACAAATCTCCGCATTACAAACAATGCATTATCACAATGATATCTTGACATAAAACGCATCATATGTATGACCATAACCACATCTCTGGTCTTAATAGTTGTTCATAATAGATTACAACATCACCAATTAACCTCATGTTAACAAAATTCCGTTTAAAACCTCCAGTTTACCAACAACAAGGCATGAAGATCTCATACTTACTTACCCAAATTAACGAGTAACAATTTACATCCTCTGGACACTCACCTTGTAGTCTAAAACTCAATAATTACAATACAAATCTGGCAAATTATGAACAAGGATATTCATACAAGAATTTTCTTCAATAATTCTAATAGGCATGCCACCCTATAAGTACTATAGTACAAAAAGTTTAATTTCACAAAGGGAGCATTTAAACCCACATATTTTTTTTACCGCAAGGACCTCATCCTTATATAATAACTACCGCAGCTCGTAGCCCGGCTTAAATATTTTACATTATATAAAACACAAGGATCTCACCCTCAACTCTTTACCACAAGTAATATGCACATCGTGCCAAATTGGAACATTCCGTTTTCTTCTTTTGAATAATTTTCCGTTTAACAAAATCACAACACATAATGATAGACATAACTATCTCCATCGAATCTCCCAACATGAGTATTCACATAAGTAGATTTCAGAATTACGAAGTTCACTCATAAGTGGATCACAATAGGAGGACTTGCCTCGATACTCAGAAGCGAATCAAGTTAACAAAATTATTACTTTATAATAATTCGAGACCATACTTGTAATGATACCATCTGGTGTTGCGACCTTAGCCATACCATAGAAAATATATCAACGGCTCGGTCTCCACCTCTACGAGTCTCACCTCCACCTCTAATATCCTGACCCCTACCTCGGGTTGGTCATGTAAGTGGAGTAGTAACGGTAATGGGGCATATAGCCTGAGTGCTTTTACAAAATATGTTTCTCCCAAGTCTAGGACAATTTTCCCATGATAAATATTTTCAAAAATTTTCTACACTACATAGCAAAATCGGAATATTGGTAGTCGACCAACCAAGTGAGTGTTGAAATAACAATAAACATCTGTTAGTCAAAATATAATGCGCACCCTTCTTAGGTTTTACCGAGAAGTTATAACATTCAATCTAAATATCCGAAACTGACTATTCTATCCAAAATTCGTGACCTTCCCTTCAAGGATGAACTGCCACCTCGTACATGAAAATATTAAGCATGTACAACACACCGCTTCTATTATGCCATCATGTTGCAAACACAAGAATATCATTAGAATTTCTGGGCTATAGGAAAATTTCATTTCGGGCAGTTTGAAATCTTCTATTTGCTCCCATCTAGGAGGAGTTCACAATATCCAATATGTTGCCCATACGGGTAGAAGATACCCGGCTCAAACTATGGTAAAAACCATCAAGAAAACTTTCAAATCTGCTCGCACATAACCAAGTTATCAAAACGTAATTCTTCTGGCTTGACCAGGCCATGCAGGTCAAAGATGCAGGCCATTCTTCTGGCTTGACCAGGCCATGCAGGTCCACAAAACATCTGTAAAGCATCACCACATCATTAGTACACTAAGACCCTATCGTATCCATTACCATACCTAATTACTTTCACATTTATCTATTTCCTTGTTAGTACACCATTATCCTTAACTGAAACTTGTCCTACATACTTTAACGTGAAACCACAACGTCTAAGGCTCATAAGCCGTTGAATATTATTTTAAATATTCCCGCAAGCACCACGTTCGAAATACTTACCCTGAAGATACATTCTACGAATTCTGAACCATTACCTGCACCTTCCTGATAGCGCCACATAGAAGCCCATAATTGATATAGAAACCCCACAAATCTTGACACCCTACAAATGCAACCCTCAGTTTCTAGCCAAAAATACAACCTGAAATTCGCAATTATTACATGCAAAATTTTGAGAACATTAGAACCATTCCTGAGAGTCATCCACTCTACTCGAACCGTAATTTAACCTGATCAACAGAACTGAACAACCAGTGGCTCATTGGCACTTCTGACACTATAGCATATAGCCTTAACTTAGTAAAAAATTTCCCTTTACTCAAGCCATCCTCGGGCTCAATCTCCGCAAACCAGAACTGATTCACTAGAACGCCTCAAACCGGAACCAACATAGAACATAACCATGCAATAAGCTAATCAATAGCAACTCCCCAACTTGGCTCGAAGCCATATATCAAAACAAACACCATAACTCGTAACACATATACTTTATTGATTATACAATATTAAAGTGAGATTAACAAAATCCTTCACAAGCTCGTGGAACACAAACCATCTGGTACTTCAGATCTTCTGCAATTCTCGTATTCACTCTCATAGTAGTTAAATCCACCCTCTTGGGCGATCCAAAATATAAATTTCAATATATATATCTCACTTGTAAATGGGATCTTCTAACATACAACATAAATATTATGCAACTCCAGAACACTCCGCAGGAGAAAACCCACATGTCTTGCCTCAAACTAACATTTCTATATGTACCTTCCACCGTCATCCACATTACACAGTCACTCAGTCTTCCTGAGTCTGAACTCATAACACAACATGAAATTTGCTTTACTCCCAACTAGGAGACAGGAAAAAAAAATTATTCACGCACCCATAACTCGGGTCTACACATCCAACCATAATGGAAATCAAACACCTAATAGTTCATCTATACTCCAGCAGACCCTTCTCATCGCTTCCAAATTATGTGATCACATCTCGCAGTCATTACATACTCATCTCATAGCCATCCAACCATAATTTATATTAATAGGGCACTACTGAATATATAAGTTCAAAAACACAACTCACATAATTAGCACCTTGGTGCTCAAGCCATAGGCAAAAATCTGGCCTCAAGTCTTCCAGACTGACCTAACATCAAACTCAGAGAGATCACGTCTCACCTTTCGATCGGGGAATTACAAGCCATCAAGGCATATCTAATACTGAGCGCTCGTTCGCGCATACGATCACGTGGAAGGAAATGTAAGAGTTACTTTTTAAGCTGAATCAAGGACGCACGATAAGAATTTCAAGAATATGAAGTTTTTCCTAAAGGTGCTGCAACCTCTCGAGGATAAATATAGACGTCTCCGTAACGATCTGCGAGACACTACTAAACCTGCTCATGACTCGTGAGACCTAGTAACCAAGGCTCAGATGCCAACTTGTTACAACCCAAATCCTGAACCTGGTCGTGATGGCGCCTTTCGTGAAGACAATGCCAGCCAGTCAATCCAATTCATCCTTTAAAATAGTTATTTAATATAATTATAGTATAATCATGGTTTAATAGTACTAAATAGCGGAAATTATAAAAATAATGCGAAAGTCCAACCTAACACAACCCTAATAGGGGTGTCACAAGTCATGAGCAACTAAGAAATCCTTACACAAGTCTATTAAATATGAAATCCAATATAATAGTTCAAATAACATGGAAATAGTAAGATAAAGGAGTCACGGGGGCTGCTGAAGCCAACAGCTACCTCGAAATCTCCGAAAAGCACCGCCGGGACAGGAAGGATCAGCTCTCAGGAGTGGAAATCTGTTATGCCTGAATCTGCACACACGGTGCAGGGAGTAATGTGAGTACTCTGACCCAGTGAGTAATAAATATAAATAATGGCTGAAAGCAAGAAAACACGTAAAGGCACAATGCATTCTATACAGAAGCAGTGAAATCACTTAAAACAGTAAATCAGTGAAATATCATATGAAATCTCTTTTAAAACCAGTAAAACAGGTAATTTGGCAGTAAATAACCAGTAGAAATCTGCCCCTCAGCTCAATATCAAAATAACAAGCAAAAATATTCCCCTCGGGCTTAATATCAAAATAACAAGTAGAAATCTGCCCCTTGGGCACAGTATCAGTAACTCAGAACAGTATCAGCTCCTCGGGTTCACTCTCAGAACAATATCATATAGTAACTGCTGCGACGTGCAGCCCGATCCATTGAACGTCGACCGCGCTCACTAGGTATGTGCAGACTCCGGAGGGGCTCCTAAAGCCCAAGCGCAATAATAACAAAACGCCTGAAAGCCTTCTCACATAATAAGGCCTGAAAGCCTTCTCACATTACTTATAAGGCATGAAAGTCTCCTCACATCCCTCAAAAGGCCTGAAAGTCTCCTCACATCACTCACAAGGCCTGAAAGCCTCCTCACATCACTCAACATATCCACACATATGGCCCTCGGCCTTACTCAGTCCAAAAAAAATCATCATAAGCCCCTTGGGCATTTGTAAAACGGTAGTTCTCAGCCCAAAAACATCATTTAAGTTTCAAATCTGTATAAAAACGGTTGAGTTTGTAAAACAATGATTATCAACTGGACTGAGTTTAAATATAAGTCAAAATAGTGAGGAAATAGTGATAAAAATCCTCGAAGGGTTCAAATAATTGGCACGAAGCCCAAATATGGCAATAAGCCAAATTCATGATGATAAAAAATCAGTTTCAGCCAAATATACAGTAAAATCATCAATCGGGATGGACCAAGTCACAATCCCCAGTAGTAAAAGACCCCGCGCTCATCATCCAACACGTATTTCACCTCAATATAGCAGTACGATGTGCAATCCGGGGTTTCAAACGCTCAGGACATCAGTTAACATCATTACTCACCTCAATCCGAATAAAATCCTACTCCGAAATGCCTTTTCCACTCGAATCGGCCTCCAATCGATCCGAATCTAGCCACAGTTAATTCAATTCAGTCAATACTAATTATAGGAATTAATTCCATATGAAATTCTACATTTTCCATTAAAAATCCGAAATTGCACTAAAATTTGCCCGTGGGACCCACGTCTCGGAACCTATCAAAAATTATGGAGTATGAACCCCCATCCAACCAGGAGTCCAACCATATAAATTTTACCAAAATCCGACATCGGATTGGCTTTCAAATCATAAAAATTCAACTTTATGGAATTTTAGAAAATTCCTCCATTTCTTTTCAAATATCAATAATCTAAAACAAAAAATGAAGGTTTATTCATGGAATATAATCACAAGAGAGTCAAGAACACTTACCCCAAGTTTTCCCGTGATTTCTTGCTCAAAATTGCCCAAAATCAGAGTTTGAAACTCAAAAAAAAGGGAAAAAAAACAGTGCTGCTCGTCTTTTAACTACCCAGAAATTTTTGGGGCACTATTCACGCGTGCGGGGTACTGTTCATGGGGTACTATTCACAGTTACTGTGCATGGGTACTGTACATGGCACTGTTTATATTACTGTGCATGACACTGTTTACGGGCACTATTCATAAGCACTGTTCATAGGTACTGTTTATGGATACTGTTCATTGATACTGTTCATGTGTGCTGTATGCGGGTACTGTACACGTATACTATTCATGCATGTGCAGTCACTGTTCACACATGTGAAAAATGCAGAAACTGCCCAGAAAATTGCAGCATCTTTTCTTTTCACTAAAAAGGCTATAACTCCATCATACGAACTCGGAATTCGATGATTCTTGTTCCTATGAGTCACAAATAATAATACGAACATAGCCCTTCAGTCGAAAATCAATTCGGAGCTCATTTACTTAGTTCAATACCCATTTCGCTCATTAAATAATTAACACATGTTTTGCGTCAAAAACCCAATCGCGACTTGATGAAATTAAACCAAACTTTCCAAATCACTCCTATAATTCATTGTCAAAATTCCGGAAGTCTCGAAATCAAATTTTGATCTCTAGAACTAAAAATGGACCTTTGGATTATTACATGCTTATGCTCAAAACGGCAAAATCTTCCATAAACAACTCCAAAACTTATCCGAGCCTCATGGGACCCCGACCAAACATGCCAACACACCCAATAACATCATTCAAAATTTTTCCAACCTTCGGAACACTCAAAACAACATCAAAACATCGAATCACCCTCGGATTCAAGCTTAAGAAATTCCAAAACTTCCGTATTACTCATTCGATAAAAAATATAACCAAAACACGTCCGAATGACCTGAAATTTTGCACACATACAAATCACATAACGAAGCTAAGAAACTCTTGGAATTCCATTCCGACCCTCGGATCAAAATCTCACCTATCAACCAGAAATTGCCAAAATACTAACTTCGCCAATTCAAGCCTAATTTTACACCGTACCTCTAAAATCACTTCCGATCATGCTCCTAAGTCACAATTCTCCATACGAAACAATTGGAATCATCAAAATTCTATTCCGGGGTCTTTTTCTCAAAAGTCAAATCTCTAGTCAAACTTAAGAAATCTTTAGCCTTAGATTTCTAGATTCCGATAAATGGCGATAATTTGATCAAGGGACCTCCAAATTCAATTTCAGGCATATGACCAAGTTCCAAATCACGATACGGAACTACCAGAATGGTCATAACATTTATCCGGGTTTGTTTGCTCAAAATGTTGACCAAAGTCAACTCAGTTAAGTTTTAAAGCTCTAGTTCACAGTTTAATCCATTTTTCACATAAAAACCTTCCGGAAAATTATACCGACTGCGCATGCAAGTTGATAAATTATTGATAGCGCTTTTCAAGATCTTACAACACTGAGATGATTATTTAATTTAAAGATGATATTTGTGGGTCATCACACTACTGTATTTTTGGGGACAAAAATACCAGATACAAAAGCTTAAAACTCATCGGCAAACTAGATCAAACAAAATGGGTATTGTTTAAAAGATTAATTACAAAACCATCTTTTTTTCAACGATCCCTAACCCCTCACATCCTCAAACATATAACAAGAAGATAAACTTTGAGATACAGTAGGTGTATATCTATAGAATGTATATCTATAGGATGTTAGTAGCCTCGCTGTTGATTTGACACTTGATTCTTAGAACTGCTGATTTCGAATGTGTCTAGATGCCTTGGATAGTTCTAGCTATTGTTTATGAATTTGTTGCTCGATTGAACGGGCCTCAGGTGAGTTTCGGACCACCCGAAGCATGTTTAAGGTAGCTGATATTGATGTGGTGTCTAGTGTGCTTTGCAATCACGGAGCATGGCTCGCGTTCGCGAAGAAGGGAGTGTGGCCTGGAGGTTTGGTCCGCGTGTTCGCGGAGGGGGAATTGCATTCACAGAAGGGGCTGGATCCTTATCCTTCCCCTTCACGGAGGAGTTGGTCACGTTCGCGATGAAGACGGGAGAGATGGCATTCGCGATAGCGTTACTCATGTCGGGTTCGCGATAATGGACTTTGGGCGATGGCATTTTTATGTTTCACGAATGCGAGGGTTGGGTTGCCTTTGCAAATTGTATCAATGGAAGGTTATTTAAGTTCTATTTTCGGGAGTTAGCTAAAAAAATAAAAAAATTAAGTTTAGGACAAAGTGAGGAGAAATTTCCCGTCACTGCTTCTCAGTCTTTATTTACTGTTGTTACTTACTAATTTGGCGTACTCACGTTACACCCTGCACCTTGTGTGCAGAATTAGGCGTATCTGGATACGGTAGCGGCTGTTGACTATCCCGGTTGCAGATTTCTCGGAGATAGCAAGGTAGTTGCCTGGCGATCGCAGCCTTGCTCTTCTCCCTCCTATCTTCCTTTAGTTGTATTTAGTTAGTTTTCAGACTATATTAGTCTCGATATTGTCAGACATTATAGTAGATGCTCATGACCAGTGACACCCCGATGGCAGGTTTTTCTTTTTCCGCACTTTGGTTTTGATTTGAACTCCTTTACGAAGGTTTTATATTCAATAGCTTTGAAATTCTCTTTGAAATAAAAATATCGAATTTTTCTGATAATGTGTCGGCTTGCCTATTACCACGATAGGCTCCATCACGACAGAGTTAGTTTTCGATCGTGACAATATCTATATCTATACTATATTACAAGTGGGAAGCCCTTAAGTCAAAAGTTAAATTACTTTTTTACCCTTTTAAAAATCTAATTACCCTACTTACCCTTAACTTAAAAATTAAATCACATATTTGTTCTTCCAAAAAAAAACTACTAGCTGTCCTACTTATTAGAAAACCCTACGCTTAGTGGTAGTAGTATAAAAAAAGATGTGTTGTTTCAGAAAAGTTCTATTATTCATTGATATGAAAGGATGGGTTCCTTTACAGAAATTTCAAATACTAGATTTATATCCCAACTGTCGTTCCTCCAAAATCTTATTTTTAACAACATTCCCGAAATTTAAGGAATTATATGTTTGTATTGTTGGAAAGAATTAACGCAAAGTTGATGACGAA
>MU739203.1:0-12086 GCA_026770625.1 Nicotiana glauca
CATTTGGAGCAACACATTGCAAGCCTCGAAAAAAACCCCTCCAGCTTTGCAAAGAGTGAGGGCGCGGGAGATGTCCGCTATTATCATTGGTGATAGCGTGCTATTGTCTTGCTTGAGTAAAGTACTGACGACCCCCGTAACTTGTATATCGATTTTCCCGTCTTTCCTAGGGAATACCAGTAGGCCCAAGAAGGCTATCATGAAAGCAATACGCCTGTGTTCTTCCCATTTTGACCGGTTTTCCCCACTGCAGATTTTTGCTCTCAGATTTGTTGAACCCTCCAAAATGACCATACTTATCATATAGAAATGCCAAAGTACAGAATCCCTCCGATAGGTCTGGGTTATGCACAGTTCTACAGATCTTTATAGTGTCTAAGAACCTGTGTACGGTCACGATCCTCGGTGCAATAAGATATTGTTCCCTCATAGGGATCTTTGGACTCCCAATATACCCTGCCAGTTCTTCCAGCGTAGGTGTGAGTTCAAAGTCTGAAAANGGGAATATTTAGTAGCCCCACTAGATTTCCTAGGTATAACTTAACTACGTCTTGCCCCTATTTGCCCAAGTCGTTCCACCACATGTGCAAACCCAAAGGGACCACGTTTATGATGGCCCCAGTTGTATTCTGACTTGTGCTCATTCTGCACATTTATTAAGGTGATTCAGACGAAAGGAAAAAATGAATGAAACTACTCTTTTAAAGACAAGACAGGCTGGCTTTTCAAATGCGGCTTTTCAACACTCAAAAAATGAAAGTTTCAAGACTGCGGGGGTTAACCGATCATAGTACTAAAACTGACCAAAGGTGGTCGTTTATGCAAAGTTAACCTCCCAATATCCCGTTCGGCTATATACTTGTCAATAGGCTATATTTTGAAAAGGGGAGGTTGGACCCGATAGGGGTTGCCTACGTATCTCACATCCGGTGAGAATCAAACCAGCGTAGTTCGGTCAAAACAAACTACTTTTGAAAACAATGACATTTCCTTTTCTTTTATTTTTTTCTATTTTTTTTTTTATTATTAGCAAGCAAAACGAACTATTTTTGAAAACAAGACTATATATTTTTCAATTCATTGGCATATAAAACGAACTATTATTATTATTTTTTTTTTAAATAAAACATTTTTTTAAGTAAAAAAAAAAAAGCAAACTATTTTGAAAATAACAATTCTTTTTTTTTTCTTTTTATTCTCAAAATTCGATAGAGTTTCGACACTACTTGGGCATTGGTTTGTTTCTAAAAATGAGTAGTTATCTCTCTATACTGTTTTTTTTCATTTTCCTCAATATTTAAAAACCGGTCAGCATGCAAGTCTAAAGCAAATAAATGCGTAAAACAAACAAGATGCAGCAGGATGGTCTTTTCATTTCAAGTTACCTGTCTTAGACGGACCCAACCCCTGTGTTGAGTCCCCTAAGTCAAATGCAACATGATGCAAATAAGCGTTCCTACTAGGGATCCGGCATGAAGTCAAGTTATTCTAGGTTAAAACCTGGGTATGTGTTCTAGACAGTGTACCCGAGCGGACAACTCGAGTCGGGGAGGGGGCTACGTACCGGGGACCCGCGAGATCGTCCGGCTTTGTAACTTGTCCGAGCCCTTTCTTATTTCAAGGTATGACACTAACAGAATAGGGAGTCTCAACCAGTGAGCACATCCCCGGAGGTAAGAAGAGAAGGGTTCGGCACAATTTATATGTACAGTCAAATAATATGAATGCGGTAATAAGCATCATTTTGCACATTAAGCACATATCATATGAAAATATCAGATAATAAAGTCAAAATACAACAATTTATCACAAGCTCGAATTTATAACCCTGAACCAGTGGTTCTGGGTTGAAAAAAATCCCCAGTAGAGTCGCCAGAGCTGTCATACCTCCTTTTGGCGCTACCGCACCCCGTGAAGGGCGTGGTAAAGGGAGCTTTTTCCAATTAAAGGACAATCGAAACGGGATTTATTATTAAGATTCAGAGTCGCCACTTGGGAGATTAATGGCGTCCCAAGTCACCGGTTGAATCCCAAATCGAGGAAAAGATTGACTCTGTATTACAGTCCGCGGACCAGAAATCCGGATAAGGAATTCTGTTAACCCGGGAGAAGGTGTTAGGCATTCCCGAGTTCCGTGGTTCTAGCACGGTCGCTCAACTGTCATATTCGGCTTAATTATCTGATTTTAAATACATGTTGAACCTATGTGCAAATTTTAACTCTTTACCGCTTTTATTATTATTATTATTATTTTAACAAAGAATTGCAACGTTATGAAAACGTATCTCGAATCACGTCACAATCAATGTACCCGTGGTTATCGACACATTTCGACTCCGTTGAGATTTGGATTTGGGTCACATAAATGTGCACCCGAGTTTAAGAAGGTAATGTTATTAAAATACGCGCCTAAAGAGTCTAATGCGTTATTATTTTGGGGAAGGCCGTGCAATTTGATAAACGGTTAATCCCGAGGTCTAAATATTTTTATATATACATTTATGAGGGCCCCGCAATTTATTCATTTTTATTTGGCGAGGCTCATCTCATTTGTTTTAAAGGATGTCCTAAAGTGAATACATTCTTCTATTTTTTCGTCCGTCTCTAAAATGAAAGAAGAAAAGGTCCTAGTTCATTTACATGCTTACGAGTTGTTATAGTTGGGTTTTGAACACGGTTCGTTAAATCAGAAAATAGATGCTATATGGGCAGTCCGTTTGCCAACGTGGGCCCAGGTCCAACGCATGTAGTATTAAATGGGACCTGGGCCATCTTATTCCAATATTGGGCCTAGTTCAATGTTCAATTTGCAGAAACAGATTCGAGTTCGATTTAACATACACCGGTCATCGCCAATCACATTACGTGATGAAGCTAACACAAATTTCAAATTTTGAGCAGTTGGGCTGCCTACAATTATTATCTACCTATTGCTTCCAATATTGGAACCTCTGTAAAGGGAACCAACGAGCTTCAACAGGCATAAAAGCTCATGCTATCTTTATCTTATTCCGATTATTTAACTAGACAACTTGACAACAATGGGCATGCTTAACTTATTCGAGAAAGTACAGTTAACTTGGAAGTTTGACTTCTAAGTCCATGCTACTGAAATTAGGATTAAATTACTAAATTTACAACTAAGAAGGCAACACTAATAGTCCAATACAGTCATATTCATATGCAAAATCCACAATCCAGCTACTTCATTGAATTACAAAAATAGAATGTACAATTACTCATTGCTGATTTACTAAGTTACAGATGCACTAAGTTTGGACTACTCGAGCATTACTTCTTTCACATTTTTTACAGCTACATCACAGTGTGACTCGGAAGTGTACCTGGTATAGGAAGCAAGAGGAGAGGAAGATCAGTATAGCAGTAGCAATTACAGCAGTACAGCAACAGCAGCCACAACCAATAACAACCAATGGAACAGTAGCAGATCACCCACAGCAAACTCAGAAAAACCAATTTGCAACCCAAGAATACCAAATGCAGTCACAGGAAGGAGCAGAAAGAACCAACAGCAGTAGAATATCAGTTTTCTGGTTTCAAACAACTCAAAGAAAAGAAGCTTGAAGCTTCAAAGAAACAGTAGCAGACTAGTGCTGGTTTAGATAACAAAAGAGACCTTACTTTCAGTTTCTCTAACTCTCAAACTACCTGAACTTTTGTGTAAGAATCCAGCCTATATTACTCACTGATTATCTAGCTTCTTGGGGTAAGAAGCCAGCCTATATTACTCACTGTCTCTCTGGAGTTTTTACTTTTCAAAATCCAGCCTCAGACTCTATGAAAATAAACTGACTTCTTTAAGGTGAAAGACCAGCCTCACTCTCACTCTATATCCCTGACTTATGAAGATAAAGCTAGCTGATTTTTTACTCTATCTCCCTCTCTCTCTCTCCAAAATCCAACCACTTCGGTTCTACCCCTTTCTATCTTTTCTGGACTTTTTCTCTCAAAAAAAATTCCCCTAGAACTGAAGTTTTCAGCAATGTGTAATCCCCCTTTTCTTAGTCAAAAAATGACTCTATTTATAGGAAAAAACAGACCTCTAAGGTCTGTCTTGAAAGCATCAGACCTCACTGCCCATACCCTCTCTATTTAAAAATAGTGTCTTGTTCTTGTTTTAAGTTATTTGGTTCCCCACACTTGGTTCCCTATTGTTTCATTCAAGATTCATGGGTGTATTATAGTATTCAAATTAATTCCCATGCTGTCATGGGAATACCCCACTGTATTTAAACTAAGGTTAGTTTATTAGCCACTTGGCAGACCTCTTGCATTAACTTTAATTAGACCATGTTAAGTCCCAAAACTACCCTTAACCCCCCTGGGAATTACTGTCCTGCCCCAAGCTCCTTAATCAGTATTTAAACCCCTCAGAATTACAACTAACACTGGTTGCTAATCACCAAATTATACAGCTATAACCAATCCTATTCTTAATTCAGGCAATGATTCAAGGCAGAAGGGTCAAAATCAAAAATCAAGAAAGTATCAATCCAAAGGGAATGAGTTGATCATATTGGAAACCAATCCTGATCAACTCAAACCCAATGAAGCTATCGAAACTAAACATCCACAGGTTCAACTCAATCCAAATTAACACAGAAAAAGGAGAAGGCTGGTCACCATACAGGATTGAACAAAATGGCCTATTATCATGCTTCTTTAGTTTTCAAACAGATTTAATTGACGACACTTATTTAGTCGATTGTATATACATCACGAGTAACAAACAAACATAGTCACACAGAACCACAGGGTGATTCATGCCTCGTACAAAACAGGGGATTTATCAAACTAATTATTTGACGGCATTATCAAATCGACTATATAGTTCATATCCTACTTGACTATGACCAGAAGAAAAATCGACCGAATAAAAGGTCTGGTTGGAGATGAGCAGAACAGTCGAATACGAAAATTGAAAAATCGACTGAAACTAAAATAAACACAGAAACAAATATTAACACAAAACAGAACAGAAGAAGGGAAAAATACCTCAGGAACTCAGAAGAGTCGAACTTGACTTGACCTTGAACCTTTTCTTTTTTGAGGCAAAACGGACCTTAATCAGGGTATCCTCAGTTGAGAATACCCGGATTAAGGTCCATTAGACCTCGAACATCTATCGAATTCAACTGAAACCCAACTTGGGATTTTCTAGGGTTCATACGGTCGATTTGAGGTTCGGAGTTTTCCGGCTAGATTCGAACCAAACCAAGCTTGGTTTGGTTACGAGGAAGGTCAGGGGAGTAACTGGTATGAATTTGGGCTTGGTTGGGGTAGGTTCCAATTCTGCTCGAACCTTCAAATGAAGATTCGAGACGATGCAGGTTGATTCGAAACAAGGGGTTAACGGATTTGGATTGGGGGTGGTTAGACGCTTAAGGGGTGTTAATTTGGTGGTCGTTGGAACTCCGGCCGCCGGGTTTCAGGCGCTGGGATAGGGTGGCGGCTAGGGTTAAACCCTAGCTCGTCTCTGATATTTGAGACGATGAGACGAGAGACGAAAATGGGGGGTCTGGTTCGGGGGCTGGGGTGAGATATTAAGCTTATATAGTGGAAGGGGGAATTGATCTTGGCCGTTCGATCAAGCGAGATCGACGGCCTGGATCTCTCACTTAAGAGAAGCGGCGTCGTTTGGTTATGTCGTGGGAATGGGTTGACCCGGGTCGAAATGGAACGGGTTGTGAGGGGAGCCTGGGACCGTTGGATCAATGGAGATGAACGGCTCCGATTAACATGCATGAAACGGCATCGTTTCGATTTAACAGGGGTTGAACTGGACCGTTTGATCAGGTGAGATCAACGGTCGAGATGGAGGTCCTGGGGGACGACGTCGTTTTGACGTCCCTGAGACCAGGTCTCTATGGACTGTGCCATGGTCGGTTTGGGGCCTGGTTTCTTTGCATTTTTAGCCATTTTCCAATTTTCTTAACTAACCACAATTAAACTAAACACACTCTACATAAATTAAAAGAAATGAAATCACACACCTATTAATTAACACACAAACAATCAATGCAAATTACACATTTTAAATTACTCAATGACAAAGGATAAAAATGCGTATATTTTTGTAATTTTCTTTTTAACCACTTTATGATTAATCAATTCTTACGAACGCACAATTAATTCCTAAATGCCTGCAACACGTATTTTTTTGTATTTTTGATCAATTTAACAAATAAACACACACATACAAATGCCAAAGAAAGATAACACACAATCCACAAAAGCAACACAAAATTATTTTATTTTATATTTTTTGGGAGTAATTGTCGTGAGAGCAAAAATCACGTGCTCACAAGGGTTTTCACCAATAAGACTCTCTCATTTTCATTTTCCTCGTTTGGACCGGAGTGTTGCCCCTGATATGATTCACCTTTACCTACTCGCTTTGGCATCTCTCGAAGACTGATCGGAAGGTCTTTCTTTGGATCGTAATGTGGGCTTTTGTATGGGGTTAGAAAGAAAGGGTATCGAAAAGGCTCAAAATAATTCAGACGGGTTCAAAATTACAACTTTCGGAATCAGATTTCTCACAACAACCAAAACTTCTGCCCTAGTTTCTTGCTTGGGGACTTTTGATATTTTATTTTACTATGACCGAGCCGTGAGGCTGCCTACGTATCCTTAACAGGAATCAGGTCAAACGTAGTTCACATCATGAAAATTATTCTTTTGTTGTAATTTTTTCCCTTCCCTTTTCTTCTTTTTTTTCTTTTGTTGTTTTGTTGTTTTCCTTTTATTTTTCTTCTTTTTTTCTCTTTTTCTTTACTTATCTTTCATTCTTGTGTTTCTAATCTTTGCTACTAATTCCGAAAGAGGGGTATGAAAGAAAACAAATAAGGCTCAAAGGGGTAACGAAGGATAAAGTATTTAGATAGCATAACAAATTACCTTTGTGATTCTAATCTTCAAAATATGCCAAGCGCAAACAACAAACCAAGGAAAACATTCGTAACATCTTTTGATTGTACCAGACTCGATAACCATATCCTGCACATTCGCCTTTTGTCAATTTTAAGTACCGTTGGACAAACTTTTTGTTACCACGGACGGCCCCTGCCAATTTGGGCAAATTGTCCGTTAGCTTCAACCCGATGCGTCATGATGTGTTTCAATAGGGTTTCTTTATGTTCTACCTGCCCCAGTTTCACATGGTTCGACCTTCAAATGATCTCAAAGTATACAAATCTATTCTATTTCCCTCTAGTGCTTCTGTCATGTTCCTGATTGTTTCATGATCGAACTAACCTTTAAGATTAGACCTAGAATTATGCATGCATGTCATGTCACTAGAGTCGACAGGAAAAGGACTGTAAAGAGGAGAGAAATAAATAAAAGAAAATGACTAGAAATAATAGAAAATAGGAAATTGCATTAGATGATGAAACAGTTCGAACAAAAAGACAAGCAAACTGAACTGGGGTTACAACCCCAGAACAAACCTAGACAGCACTAAACGAGTTACTACGACTAAACAAACCAGGCAAAATAAAAGGATAGAAGGGTTTGAGTCACAAGACAATATCCGGATTACAACCCTGAAATAACCCAGACAACAGAAATGACAAGAAAATAAGCCACCAAAACTCCTCCCTGGCTAGCCAAGAGATGGAGCGTCTTTCCAATTACTAAGCTCTGCATCTTAGCCACTGAGTTCAACATCAACATTGCTAGAACCTTCACAAGTATTCATCTCAGTATCCATAGCAACTTGCTTTTGGGTCCCTTTAGCCGTCTCGTCCTTATGATCAACTTTCGAAACCAAGAGTGATAGCGCTGAAAGCTTTGCGGCCGGTGGCCCTCCGAGGTTCCCAGAAGAATTCTCACATTTCTTTTCAAAATAAATCATACCCATTGTATGTGTCTCATTATGCACAAGCGATGAAATCTGGCCAGTGTCTGCTGCATCTGGATTTTGCACGACAAAGTCGCCTACATTAATAAGCTTCTGAATCTCATTCTCCAGATTCCAACATTTCTCTATGTCATTCCCTAGGGCATCTGAGCAATATGCACACCTTTGAGAAAAAATCAAACTTCTTTGGAAGAGGGTTTGGCATTTTTATCTGGGTCGGCTTCAACATGTCCAACTTCCTTAGCCTCTGGAACAGACTGGCATATGACTCTCCCAATGGAGTACAGTTTTCTTCTTCCGTAACCTCTCATTCTTGAAGGCTTGATTGGGTCGTAAACCCGATCCAGGGGGTTTCGGTAGGCTCGTAGGGGTAGATAGGCATTTTGTGGAGCTGGGTACTGGGAAAGTGATGTACAACTTTGGGAGTTCTGTGGAGAGAAGTGGCATCGGGGAGGGTCATCTGGCATTGTGTCCGGAGTTTGGGTAAGGGCAGCACCTAGGAAGCTAGGTGGTAACGGGGGTGGTGCCTTCCCAGTCATCCAAACTTGATACATATTTTTCATGTGTTGTCTTAACATCCTTGCCTCATTATCCAATCCAGTATCCTGTTCGGCCAACTGCTTTTGGACACCGGTATCAACCAAACCAATTTTGTTGTTATCTGCCATTGCCTTTTGGCTTTTAGGTTGTGGAGAGGAGTTATTACACAAACCAACCACCTTTCTCGTATGAAGATGTCAAAAGGGAACAAAATGGGCTTATCCCGTTGGGTTAAAAAATATCACATTAAGGATGCAATGCACCTAAGCAGTTAATCATTTCTATTATGCATTTGCTTGGCTGCTTGTGTCATCCCGACTTTTCGAGAAGCGGGCCCGGGTCTCGAGTTTTGGCAACTTCGTGTTTTCGGGTGTTTTTCGAGTTATTTCGATTGGGTTATGTTCCATTAGCCTATTTTGATGTATTCCTATTGGTTTTTATCAGATTTGGCACCCGTGGAGGTCGTTTCTCGAAGGAAAGTCATTGCGGACTAGTTTTTGAGCCGGTTCGAGGTGAGTAATAGATGTAGATGATGACCTGAGGGTTTGAAACCCCAGTATATCACACTGTGACGCTATGATAAGGCGAGACACGTACTCTACGGTGAGTGCGGGGTCGATTTTGGTTGAGGACTGTGAACTAGTCTGACCGAATGATGTTGAACTATATCATTGGCTTGAAATTAGTCGGTAAACCTCCTACTTGGATTGTTATGGAGATATTTGGGGTTGTATGCCGACTGTTTGGATCTCGTAGGGATTGTTATCACTGTTCCCATAACGTATAACACGTTTTCTTGATATTAGTCCTAAATTGAATATTGTATCGAAATGGCTAGTCAACTCTAAGGTTTTAAACACCTAATTAAAATTCTGATAATTGAAACTAAAAATGGTAAGTATGATTGTGCATTCATGACTATGCAGGGATCCGACTGCACGTCGCAGCGGGTGTGATATTATATTGCGCTTGGGCTGTAGGGGCCCCTCCGGAGTTTGAACCCCCACAGTGAGTGCCGGGTACCCATGGATCGGGCTACGCGCCGTAGCGTTCATGTGTATTGCATTCATGCATTGATATATTTACCTGCTTTGACTGTTTCTGTTAGCTGAGGTTACACTGTTAAACGTGTAGGAGTACTGTTCTTAGCTTTACTTTGTGATATATTTTGGGATTTCTTACCGTCAGACATTATATATGTTTATTACCACTGAGTTGGAAGTACTCACTTTACTCCCTGCACCTTGTGTGCAGATTCAGGTACTCCAGGAGCTATCTGAGCTTATTGCTGTTCTTCAGGGCTTTTACACGGAGTTGTCGAGGTAGCTGCCTGACGTCCGCAGGACCCGACTTCTCTCCTATTTCCTGTTATTTGACTTGTCAGCGTACTTCAGACTATGTTGTTTTTTACAGTATATTTATGCTATTCTGGTAGAGGCTCTTGACTCATGACCCCCAGATCTGTGGGAGGATGTTTGCACTGATTTATTGGGTTGTTTCTATATATTTTCTAAACTTCGGATATTTCTTCATTATTAATGATTTTTGAACAAAGACTATGAGCTGGCAGTTCGGAATGTGTGTGTGATTGGTCGGGCTTGCCTAGCAATGTGCTGGGCGCCATCACGACCGGGTTTGGGGTCGTGACAACAAGTGCCGTGCAAAGAGAACAAGCATGCAAAATGAGAATAGTCAAATTCATGTACACTATACTTTCTTTTGAAAAAAATTAAGAGGAAAAATGATGGGCTCACGAGAAGAAGAAGAGAAATAAAATGTAAGATAAAAGTTCGCTTTAATTGGAATAATATATTAGAATGTCATAATAATAATAATAATAAAAATAATCCATAACCTTTTTCTCATTTTCACGCGTCTTTTCCTACACACTCAAGTGTGTCACTACAAAGTGTCTAATTGGCACAAATGTGGCTTAGTTGAAGGGCCTAATAGGAATAACTCTATGTTTAAGTGTCCAAGTGACAAAAAAAGTTAAGTTTAAGGGTCCAGTTATGTATTCTGCCTTTATTTATAGTAGAGTAATTACTCCAAATAGGAATAAGAGAAGAAGAATGAAATTACATTAAAAATATAAAAGAGGAGAAAAGGATGGTAGGATAAAAAAAGTAAGGGGTATTTGAAAAATATCAATTTATGATAAATATTTTTTTTATTTAAAAAAGTTAATTTTTTAATTTTTGCTTCTTGGAAGATGTTAGAATTTATAGCTTTCCATAAGCAGAAAAATATTTTGTTGCTAGTCAAAAGCACTTTTCTATTTTGGCGAAACACCCAAAATTTCTCCATAAGTATTTCCATATTGACAAAAAATTACTTTTAACTTCCAAGAAGCTTGGCGAAACATGCTCTCTAAGTATAATCTCAACATTAATTTTTATATAGAAATGTATTCAAATTTGTAATTTCTGTTAGAACTTCTTTCCAATAGTGTTTTAGGGTGTATTTGGTGCGAAGGAAAATATTTTTCAGAAAATATTTTTAAATTTTTCCATATCTGATTAGCTTAAATGTTTTGAAAAATATTTTATTCATTAACTCATTTTTCTACAATTGGAGGAAACTATTTTTCCTATAAAAAAAAGGAATTTTTTTTTCAAAACTCTTTTTCAATATTCTCTGGCCTTCCCCATTGTTGATACCCAATTTTTTCCTAAGTATTTCTTATACCTAAATATTTTTAAAATAACATACTGGTGCATATATAAGCACATCCAAGAGTTTTGATATTTTTTGATGATTTTTTAAAACCAATTTATTGCCTATTTTACACAATAAAATCCAATAATTATTCCCAAAATTATCATCTTGGTGAATAATTCATTGTATTTTCACATTTACACCTAAATATAATTAAAGTAATTTTTACGTTTTATAAAATTAATTCCAGTATTTTTTAATTAATATTTATATAATACTTATTTACCCAGTACGTTTAATTTATTTTTAAAATCAGTATTACTATTTTTATAAAATTAAAAGGGGAAAATTGGATATTCATGATTTGGCCTCTATTGAATTTCAATTATAGCCAATTTGGTACTCCATTTCAGCCCCAATTTAAAACCCAATTACCCAGCCCAATTAACACGCCTACCCGACCCATACCCTTTCCTATCATACCCAAACTCGTTCCCCATTTAACCCGTTTAATCCCAGCCGTTGATTCTTTAGATCAACGGCTCCCCTCTTCCCTTTCCTTTTTTAATTCAAATGACCCTAAAACCCTACCTCATTTTTCTCGACCGCCGCCTCTGAATCTTCTCCTCTTTCAACTCCCTCTAAACTTACCTCAAACCCTAGTCGCCGCCTCTCATCGAAGACCTAATCTATGGCTTCTCAGGCTCATCAGAGGCCTGTACTAGCCTCCCATGGCTTCTGCGTGCTCGCTTCTAAAGGTCCAATGACCAGATCTTGAAGGGTTCCGACCAAGCCTTTGTTCGATAACTGTTCTCCGATCGTCTTCAACCTTTGTCCGCCCAGTCATGGCTATTCGAGTTCGATCTTCAACTTCTCTGCTCAGATCGATGGTTTCCAAAGCCTATCTCATCACTTGGGTTTCTTATAAAACCCTAGCTCTAAGGTTCCTTCGATTTATTCTTAGATCTGCCCCAGATCTATGTGTGTTTGAACTTTCTGAGCA
>MU739204.1:0-21278 GCA_026770625.1 Nicotiana glauca
AAGAAATTTAATTAGTCAAATAAATTTAGTTATTAGTCCAAATAAAATATTATTATATTCTTTGCTAGCACAGATAATATAATTAATATTGTGAATAAATTAAAGTTTCTATTTGGAAAAAAATATTAAGTATTTCTTGGTTGAAATATATATATGAGATATATATATATAATTAATATTTGTATATATAAGGTGTATATATATACAATATTAATAAAGAACACTTGATCCATTTGATTGGACATGGAATTCCATGAAAGAATTCCTACGGAAGAATTCAATTCAAACTCCTCAAGATCTTGGAAGATTCATTTGTCATATTCATTCCATTTAGAATGGGATATATTTTTCAAAGGAAATTTTTTATAAAGTTAATAAAGGAAGTTTGTCATATTCATTCCATTTAGAACGGGATATATTTTTCAATGAAAAACTTTATAAAGTTAATAAAGGAAGTTTGTCATATTATTCCACTTAGAATGAGATATATTCTTAAATGGATTCAACTTTTATATTAAAAGACTTAGTCTTAATTTAGAATTGCAAGACATTCCATTGTAGTAGCAAAACTCTTAATTCTTCCACATTTTTCATATTCCATTTTTGAAGTGAAAAATAAAAAGGTTTGAGAAGCCATAAAAATTAAGAGAAAACATTCTTGACAATAATAGTTCTTGTCATGTAATATTAAGTTGAGATTTTTTAGAAAAATTTCAGCACAATATTTTTGTTCAATTTGTTCACGGGTTTTCATTGATCAAAGAGTTGATAGCAAGGATTGGTCTCGGTGTAGATACGCCTGGAGTCTTCACACTATCAAGAAAATTTTGAAACAAGACTCCTCACCAGGTACGTCTTAGATCCGATCTTTGACAGGTAAATAAGTTTTTAAACACGAAAAGTTCTGCCTAGGATTGTTATTATCTTCCGTTGCGTGTTACAAACATATATAAGCAATCCTACAGTGGTATCAGAGTCGTAGTTTATTGTGTTTAAAATTTATTTACGAAATATTTTAAAGATTATATTTGAAGAGTTCTAACCATAATACATGTTTCTTGTGCTATAATCAAATTGTTTGAATACATATGTATTTGTATTATTTTATTGTGAATAAAATATATATACATATAAGTTAACTGTTATGATAGTTAGTACCTTATATTTAAAAATTTTGCATTAGATACAACGAATATCTATAATAGGTTATTGGATTCTTCTGTTATTTTAATTGTTATTAGTTTTTGAGATGTTAATTAATAATAATATTCTAGCATGGATTATTTTTGTGATATATATAAGATAAACATGTTAGAATATGTTGAATTTAGTTTTTATTGTCATGTGCTTGTTCATTACATAATTTTGAATTATTTATTACATGTAATGTAAATTAATTTAAGACTAAGCATGTAGACAACTTGAACTAAATTCACATGCTATAAAGATTTGATCTTCATGTTATTAAAAGTTATTTTAGTAAAAATTTCCTCTCACTAAAATTTGAGTTCTTGAATAATAAATATAAGATATTTTATTATAGAGCTATCCATCAAAGTAAATAATTTTGCTTATTTCTTGTTTATAAGGAGCGGCCTGACTACCAGAAGACTTATAGTTCGAGAATATGTTAAAAGTATTTATTACATTAGATGTATGGATTGAAAGAATTATTTAATTTTTTACTAGACGCCTGGACTACCCGGGGAGTATAAAATTTAATAAGTTTTGTGTTATCATGATGGTTGAACTCAACTATAACAATCGGATCGACCTGACTACCAGGGGACTATTTGACATAGAGCTATTTAAGGAAATTGTATGGGGATAAAATTGGTAAGAGTGCCTACCTTTAAAATATATATGAGAAACGACTTGACTTCGAAGAGGCTTATACATATTATTAAAGGATTCCTTTGCTCCACTAAAAGAAATAAAGATTTCGTAAACTATAATGAGGAAAAATAATTTAAAATAATTAGTGGAAATATCATTTAGATAAAAGTCCATGTCTTTATGATATATGCAAATATGTTCTTATATTATTGTCTTTTTCTTTTCTACATTTTAGATTTCTCAATATGTCTATTATATCACTGCGTGAAATACTTGAGACCAACAAGTTGGTAGGACCAAACTTTGATGAATGGTATAGAAATTTGAGAATTGTTCTCATGCATAAAAAGCTTATTGATGTGATCGATAAGCGCAAAGATAATCTCACTAGAGAATGATGTTCAAGGCACCAAGGTTTATCAGAAATACTTGGAAGAATACCTTGCTATTAAGCACATCATTATCGCTTCTATGAGTTCTGAACTCCAGAGGAAACATCAGAATATGGATCCAACTACAATCATGAATATCTTAAGAAGATGGTTGATACATAGTTTGACATTAAAAACTCTCCAGTTCGATCCCTTGTCAATCATATGACTGTTTTTACCGAGGAACATGAGAAGTTAGGGTACAAGCTTGGTAAAGAGCTTTCTGAAGATTTTGATCTTGCAGCCAGTATATGATGTTGAATATTTTTACTGTAAGAAGAAAGTGTCACAACCCATTTTCCATAATAGGTCATGATGGCACCCGATGCCATTGTCATGCCAGCCAACGTGGAAGTATAATTAAGTTCTCATTTTACTTTTACCAAAAATCAAGTATAACAGATTTTCAAAGTATAAGTTAAGGCCAAGAATGGTAAATAATGTACCAAAATAGTTATACAACCCAAAAATGGATGTCTACCAACGTGTGTGCCAGAATCTGGTGTCACAAGCTACGGGCAACTAGTAGAATGTACACAAAAGAATAATATACTATCCTACTGTCTGAATCAGGATAGACAGAAACAAAAGTACAGAGAAAGACTTCTTCGGCTGCGGATTGGAATGAAAGAGAAGCAGCTCACCGTAGAAGTCCCAGATGTGCTCACTGATATGCACCAGAATGATGCCCAGATCCATCTACCTCAAATCCTATACATTTAAGTACAGAAGCGTAGCATGAGTACATAAACAATATGTACCCAGTAAGTATCCCATCTAATCTCGAAGAAGTAGAGACGAGAAGTCGACTCGATACTTACTAATGTCAAATAATATATATAAGCATAATGTGTTCAAATCATGGAAGTCACAAGTATCAATAGTTTATGGCAAGTGGCATAACTCAAGTAACTCACAACATTAAGTTCACAATTTATCATATTTGGGACAATAGCAAAATGAAGAAAGTGTAAGTTTCCACACAATTAAACATGTGCACATAGTACCGAGGCGACAGCCCGAACCAATAGAAATAAACTGTGCACTTGCCGATGGTCGACGGCGCGCCTATAGATGCATCTATTCATACCAAGGCAATCGGCCCGATCCACAAAATATCAGGAAATATCAAGAATACGCACAAAGGCACATTTAGAGTCAAGTATACCATACAATGTTCAACAAATGTGCAAGTTGCTTTTATTTTCTTTCAAGTCTCTAACACATCCTAAGTGATCTCATTAGACAAATAATATGGAGATTCTCGTAAAAAAAGCATGATGTGGGTCCTAAACTACCCGGACAATCAACATAGTAGTAGC
The DNA here is from genome assembly GCA_026770625.1 of Nicotiana glauca. NCBI lineage: Eukaryota > Viridiplantae > Streptophyta > Magnoliopsida > Solanales > Solanaceae > Nicotiana > Nicotiana glauca. The sequence goes on from MU739204.1 coordinate 3,590, forward strand.
TACGCACGGACTCTCGTCACTTGGTGTGTACGTAGCCCCCCGCATTTAGCAATAATTATTAATTCATAAATCCTGTGGGGACAATTCCCTCTTACAAGGTTAGAAAGGAGAATCACCTCGCTCCGAAGCGCACTTCCAATATCAAGAACAAGCCCAAACCCTCAATTCGTAGCCGAACGAGCACAAACTAATTAAAATAAAGTAAGAACTAGTCAATAAAGGCTTACAAGGTTGAATTCTAACTATTTAAGTGATTTCCAAACCTTTCGCACAAGTTTCCTAAATTCCAACCCCGGGCCCATGTGCCCGGATCCTGAGATTTTTCGAAGGAAGTTGTTCTCTATCACCTAAGGATCACAAATATATGATTTCTAGTTCATTACATGGCAAATTACATGATTAAATCCTAGTTTTATTAAAACCCTAGGTCTAGCTCTAACCCTTGATTTTTGCTCAATTTTTAGTGTTTAATCTACCTAATACACATTTATTTAAGCTAAGGATGAAAGGAAATTACTTACCTTACCAAGCTATGTAGAAACCCTCTCTTGGAAGCACCCAAATCGTCTAAGTGTGGAGTGAGAAAATGATAAAAATGGCTTTGGGTTCGAATTAAATGAACCCCTATTCCCAGCTGTTTCCGCTTCTGCGGTGGGATTTCCGCTTCTTCGGAGTCCGCTTCTGCGGAAATGGGCCGCTTCTGCTGTTCTGGCCCAAGATGGCTGGACCGCTTCTGCGGTCGAAGTGCCGCATATGCGGAACCGCTTATGCGGTTCCATGACCGCATCTGCGGTTTTTCCCCTAGGCTGCCTTGGTCGCTTTTGCGGAGTCCTGACCACATCTGCAGTCCCGCTTATACGGTCCAAGAACCGTAGATACGGTTATGACAGAAGCATCAGACTTCAGTCCTTTTTCAAGTTCTAACTTCACTCGAGCCTCGCTCGTTTGACGCTCGGGGCTCCCGTGCCCCGCCCGAACATACCGACAAGTCTGAAATCACGAGGCGGACCTACTCAAGCCCTCGAAACACTCAAAACAATGTTAAATCGAGGAATCAAACCCCAAAACCAAATGAACAAAGTCATTGAACTTCAAGTTCTTAATTTTCTTCCAACGGGTCAAAACGCCCTTAAACTACTCGGATTGACACCAAATTTCACAGGTAGGTCTTGACTGATATTTTGTACCTGTGCCAAGTTTCGAAATAAAAATCCGAGCCCAATACCTAGGAAAATAATGATTTCTTAGTTTATTTAAATCTTTAAAGCTTCAATTTAATAATTTCACAGAAAAATTCATTACTCGGGCTAGGGACCTTAAAATTCGATTCCGGACATACGCCCATTTCCCATATTTTCCCACGGACCCTTCGGGATTGTCAAATCATGATTCTGGGCCCGTTTCCCAAGAAAGTTGACCGAAGTCAAACTTGGCCTTTTTGAAAAACTTAAAGAAGCAAATGGACATATTCTTACTCAAAACTCTTCTAACTTCCGAACTACCCGTCCCCGCAAGTCATAAATTAGCTCAAGCAACTGCCAGAAGTTTTATTAAGGGAACGGGATTCTAAAACGCAAAACGACCAGTCGGGTCGTTATAGAAAAGGCATTGGAAGAGAAATTGCAAGGAGTATCTTGCAACTCTAAAGGACAAGAAACAAGGTGAGACATTAATGAAAAATGTTTTCAAGGTTTCTTTAGCTACTACTAATTCTTCACTGTGGGTATTAGATACTGGCAGTGGTTATAACATGTGTAATATGTTGCAAGGGTTCAAGATAAATAGGAGGCTAAAGAAAGGAGAAGTTAATCTACAAGTTGGAAATGGTGCAAAAGTTGCGGCCATAGCTGTAGGATCAATTTCTTTATTAATGCCTACGGGCAAAGTACTTATGTTGGATGATTGTTATTACATTCCTAAATTTGTTTCGAACATAATTTCAGCTTCTATGTTAGATAAACGTGGTTTTCACATAAATATAGGCAATGATATTTGCTCAATTTATTATGATGATAATTTATATGTGAATGGCTATCTCCAACATGATGTTTATGTCTTACCTAATGTGAATGTTAATTCAATTGTGCATGTTTCAAGTCTTAAGAGAAAACGAGATGATCAAGTAAATCATACATACCTTTGGCATTGTAAACTTGGTCATATTGGAGAGAAAAGAATTAACAAGTTGTACAAGGAAGGGTACCTTGACAAATATGATTTTGAATCATATCCAACTTGTGAATCTTGTCTCAAAGGAAAAATGACCAAATCTCCATTTACTGGAAGTGGAGAAAGAGCTTCTGAATTATTGGGACTAATTCATACAGATGTTTGTGGGCCCACGAAAATTCAAACTAGAGGTGGATATTCTTACTTCATCACTTTCACTGATGATATGTCAAGATATGGATTTGTGTATCTTATGAAACACAAATCTGAATCTTTTGAAATGTTCAAAAGGTTCCGTAGTGAAGTTGAGAAACAGACTGGTAAAATTATTAAGGTACTAAGGTCTGATAGAGGTGGAGAATATCTTAGTGAAGATTTTACTAAGTATCTCAAAGAGAATGGGATTCTCTCATAGTGGACACCTCCAGGAACACCACAACATAATGGTGTGTCTGAAAGGAGAAATCGAACCTTATTAGATATGGTGAGATCTATGATGGGATTCACTGATCGTCTAATAAATTTGTGGGGATATGCTTTGGAAGCAGCAACATACTTACTAAATAAAGTTCCCACGAAGTCAGTCTCTACAACACCATATGAGACATGGAAAGGATGTAAGCCTAACCTTAAACATATTAAAGTTTGGGGTTGTCCAGCTTATTTTAAGAGAATGAAGTCTGATAAACTTGACTCAACATCTAATAAATGTAGGTTTATTGGATATCCCAAAGAAACAATGGGATATTATTTCTATCACCCTTCTGACCATAAAGTGTTTGTGGTAAGAGGAGCAATCTTTTTGGAAAGGGAATTTATTTTAGAAGGAAATTATGATGGAGAAATAGAACTTAATGAAGTTCAAGAAACTAATGAATCAACACAATATAAAGATCATGAGACCCAAGTTGAAGAACCTTTATTGGATGTTTTCAAGTTTCCGTCTTCAACGGGTGAAGTTCAAGAACTAAATATAGTTTAAGAACAGGTTAATGAACAAGTTCCAAACCAAATTGAACACCAACCAAATCCAGCACAAGGTGAACAGGTTGTACAAGTACCTCTTAGAAGGTCTACACGAGAATGTCATATACCAACTAGATTAAATCTAATGGTAAAAGATGATGTATCAAATGAGGTTAATCATAATGATGATGACCCAAAGACCTATAAAGAGGCTATACAAAGTTCTGATTATGAGAAATGGCAAAAGTCCATGGAATCCATGAAGGAAAATAAAGTATGGACTTTAGTTGAACCTTCAAAGGATATAAAACCTATAGGTTGTAAATGGATTTTTAAGAAAAAGATTGGAGCAGAAGGAAAGGTGGAGACCTACAAAGCCCGTCTTGTTGCCAAGGGACATCGTTAGAAAGAAGGAGTCGACTATGACGAAACTTTCTCTCCCGTGGCAATGCTCAAAACAATTCGGATTTTGCTTGCTATAGAAGCATACTATGATTATGAAATATGGCAAATGGATGTGAAAACAGCTTTCCTTAATGGTGAGCTAGAAGAGGATGTGTACATGACACAACCTGAAGGTTTCACATCTTCGTCTGATCATAATAAAATTTGCAAGCTAAAAAGATCCATTTATGGACTAAAGCAAGCTTCTCGAAGTTGGAATATTCGCTTTAACAAGACAATTGAAAAGTTCAATTTTGTTAGATGCGAAGAAGAACCTTATGTGTGCAAAAAGGCTAGTGGGAGCACAATTATATTCTTAGTGTTGTATGTTGATGATATATTGCTCATAGGGAATGCCATACCGGCATTACAAAGTACCAAGATGTCACGACCCAAATCCAGAACCCGGTCGTGATGGCGCCTCTCGTGAAGACAAGGTCAGCTAACAGATTAACAATACTTCTTTTAACAATTTCTTAGCAAGAATGAGTCGAAAATAATAGATAACATTATCATAAATGTGGAAGAAAATGATATAACAGGGAACCATCTCAGCTCAGCCCGAAATCGGGGTGTCACAAGTCACAAGCATCTAAAGAAGCCTAAACACAACTACACAGCTAATAATATACAATAATAAAATTTGGAATTTTTAAAGACAACATCAGGTGCCGCGAACGCTGGCGGTCACCTTGCTCAGCTGCAATAGTAGTACCTTCAATCAGCTAATAACCCGCTACTGGGTGAACAATACCTGCAACTGCACGCGAGGAGCAGGGAGTAAAGTGAGTACTCCAACTCAGTGAGTAATGAAAGCAAATAATAACTGAGCAGTAAAAATCACGTATAACAGATCATCATGCTATACAGAAGCAGTGAATAGCCCATACATTGAGAAAAATCAGTGAAACTGTGAAACCTTTCAAAGTATCTTGGCTCAGTTTTAAACCTCTTTTGAAGATGATCCTTTCAACAGTTGCGAAAATAATTTTCAACAATTAGTGACACTATGCACAGAGACCCGCCCCTCGAGCAATATTCTTATTCCCGGTCAGCCACTGTTACCTGACCAACGCATCATACAGCGTCATTGTTACCACTGTGTAAGATTTATTCTCTTTAAGAGTGATCAGACAATACCAGGACAGCAAACAGACATCTCCAGAAATAAAACAAACAACGAATAGTAAACAAATGCATGAATGCAATGCAATGCAAATAACGGTACATTCTAGTACCCGCTGCGGTGTGCAGCCCGCTCCATTTATTTATCATCGATGGCGCTCACTGGGGGTGTGTACAGACTCCGGAGGGGCTCCTACATCCCAAGCACAATATCAGCCATATCGTGGCATCAAACAGGCTCTCGGCCTCAATATCAATTCATCATCGCTACGTCGTGTAGCCTGATCCACATCATAGGGAGATATATCCTCACTATTGGGTACTCAACCCATCTCAGTCAAATAAATGTGCAGCCACTCGGGCATTACGTACTGTAGGGATCTCAGCCCTCATATTCATTCTATTTATGATTTCGTGTTCAAAATACAGTTCTTATCATATTTTTAACAGTTGAAAACATGACTGAGAGTATGATTTAGGCAAACAAGTGAGGAAAAACAAATGAAGATCCCCTAATAATTCTACAGGTCGGCACAAGGCCCCAAACGTGGCAATAAGCCCAATTCACAGTAATAAAGTATGTGTCTCAATCGCCAATATAGTAGAAAATATCGCTCGGGATGGACCAAGTCGCGATCCCCAATAGCAAACAACCCCGCACTCGTCATGCAATGCGTGTCACGCCTCAATACAGCATTACGATATGATATCCGGGGTTTCAAAACCTCAATATATCATTTACAAGAATTACTCACCTCGAATCGGCAAAAACCCTATCTCGCGACGCCTTTGCCCCTCAAATAGGCCTCCACGCGCATCGAACCTAACCAAAATCAGAGCGAATACATCACAATAGGCTAAGGGAATATAACCCAATCGAAAAGACTCAAAAAATATCGAAAATCACAAAGTTGGCAAAACTCGAGCCCTGGGCCCACTTCTTGAAATCCAGAAAATTTTACATCAATACGATCCTTATCTCGCCACGAGTCTATACATGTCAAATTCACAAGAATCGGAGTCCATTTGACCCCTCAAATCACAAGTTTAAACTCTCTTAAGTTTCAAGCCCTAACCTCCATTTTAACCTTTAATTCCTTGGGTTTTCAATGTTAATCCATGTTTATACACCATAATATCATAATATAAGTCCAAGAATCCATACCTGATGATAGCCCTTGAAACCCTCTTCAAAAATCGCCCAAAACCCTCTTAGTCCGAAGTCCAAAATGTTTATTCTTTCAAAATTTGCGAAGAAGACTTAATTTAATTTCTGCATAGGCCTTTTCGCTTCCGCGGCCCAAAAATGCCGCTTCTGCGGTTCTTCCACCGTTTATGCAGTTTTTTCATCAAGTCACCCCGGATCGCTTCTGCGGTCCAAAGCCACACCTGCGATGACCGGTTTTGCAGAAACCCTTCCGCTTCTACGGAATTGCCAAGCCCCTCTAAAACCGCTTTCGTGATCCACACCACCGCATCTGCGGAACCGCTTCTGCGGTCCTTTTTCTGCAGATGCGGAAATGACAGAACCAGCAAATCCCAAAATATGCAAGAAACTCCAAACTCTCCGTTTAACCACCCGAACTCACCCCGAGGCCCCCGAGACCTCAACCAAAAGCACAGATATAATCTATTACCTTATTCAAACTTGCTCGAACCATCAAAACATTACCGTTAACATCAAAATCATCAAATTTCACCAAATCAAAGCCTAAGTTTATCAAATTCTTCCGAAACTCACATTCGATCAAAAACCCAACCTAACCACCTCCGATTCAACTGAAATTTAGCACACGCATCACAAATCACCTAACGAAGCTACTGCAACTCTTGGAATTCCATTCCGACCCTCGGATCAAAATCTCACCTATCAATCGGAATTCGCCAAAATACTAACTTCGCCAATTCAAGTCTAATTATACACCGGACCTCCAAAATCAATTCCGATTGCGCTTCATGAGTCACAAATCAACTCCCAAAGCTAACTGAATCGCCGGAAATCACATCTGAGCCCTCTAACTCATAAGTCAATGTCCGGTTGACTTTTCCAGCTTAAGTCTTCCTTAAAGAGACTAAGTGCCTCATTACCTACCAAATCCAATCCGAGTCAACTCAAACTCACCCAACACATATAATAAATCATGAAGAAGCAATAAATGGGGAAAACAGGACGAAAACACATGAGACGACGGGTCGGGTCGTCACACAAGATTTGGCTATCTGAACAGTTCTCCATGAAAGACTTGGGAGAAGCAACTTATATATTAGGAATAAAGATATATAGAGATAGATCTAGGAAGTTGCTTGGACTTTCCCAGTCTTTGTACATTGATACTATCTTAAAGAGGTATAATATGGATAATTCCGAATGGGGCTATCTACCGATAGGCACTGGAATTACTCTCAGTAGGGAGGATTGTCCTAAAACACCTGAAGAGAGAGAACGCATGAGTAGGATCACATACGCTAGTGCAGTGGGAGCTATCATGTATACCATGACATGTACACGTCCTGATGTGGCTTATGCACTTGGAGTGACTAGCCGTTATTAGGAAAATCTTGGTGAGGAACATTGGAAAGTGGTGAAGACCATTCTTAAGTACTTACGAAGGACTAAAGACCAATTCCTCATCTATGGAGATTCTGAGTTAAAACTTGAAGGTTATACCGATGCAAGTTTCTCTTCAGATAGAGATGATAGCAAATCTATTTCTGGTTATCTATTCACCTTAAACAGTGGTGCAGTGAGTTGGAAAAGTTCCAAACAAGCTACAGTAGCTGATTCAGTGACTGAAGCAGAATATATAGCAGCTAGTGAGGCTGCTAAGGAAGCTGTATGGATGAAAAAGTTCTTAACTGAACTTGGTGTGATTCCTTCAATAGAAGGTGCAGTTCCACTATTGTGTGACAATACTGGAGCTGTTGCTCAAGCAAAAGAACCAAGATCACACCAAAAGTCCAAACATGTTCTGCGAAGGTATCACTTGATAAGAGAGATCATTGAACATGGAGACATGGAGATTCAAAAAGTTGATGGAAAGGAAAATGCATCATACCCATTCACTAAAGCTCTTGGTGCAAAGGAGTTTGACAAGCACAAGTGGAAATTGGGGATGAAGTACAAGAGCGATTGGCTCTAATGCAAGTGGGAGATTGTTAGGCATATAGTATATATGCCCTAGATCTAATATCATATTTGATGATTTGAACATATTTTTGTGAACGTTATTTGATATAAAAATATATGGCATTCTTTTATCATAATTATTATTAATTATTTGATTAATTTGATAAGGTCCTTGATTAAATTTTGAGACTTGTCATCGTGATAGAGATCATGATAATGAGAGCAAAGTCTCTTAAAATTTAATCTAAATTTGTTCTTGATTGTAGGATTATTAATTTGGACATTAGTAATTCGGTTAAATCAATATTTATGTGATCGTCTTTATGGGATAAATATTAGTTGATCTCATTAACTAAATCACATAGATAGATGATGCATATAGAGATATGATCATTGAACCGACTCATTGGATAATTGCTAATGGTTAGAATTACCATAAACTGTCAATGGGATATTCTCTTGAAGAATGTTATCTAAAAGTTTCCTTTGACCTGAGATCGTCATAGTAATTGACAAGTTATTTATTATGCTTTGATACCAGACACCTATGTCTCTAGGGCGATAGTTGAAAGGATATTGGGTACGATTAAATGCTTGTAGAATTAGTGATTGATCAAGATGGAAGCTGTCAACCTTTGGTAATGAGTTTAAGCTCCATGTTGTCATGAATTATAAATGACCAAGAAAACAGATGTTAAAGGTGCAAACTCTAGAATACTCCCCCCTCAGCTTCCCCTTTGAGTTTTTCTTCTTATTAATGTAACTACCCGACTGGTCATTTTGAGAATTTGCACTTCGCTCGATAATTTACGGGCATGAGTAACTCCGTATGATGTATTATGACTTGTGTGAATAGTCGGTTTTGGTTTTCAGGTTGTACTGAATGGATTTGAAAGAATGAACATTATTATTGAAGCTTTAAGTTGGATGTGTTGACCAAGTTGGACTTTTTAGAATTTGACCTTGGATTGGAGTTTTGATAGTTATATTAGGTTCGGATGGTAATTTTAGACTAGGGCGTATGCCTAGATTTACAATTGGATATTTCTAGAAATATTCGGCACTAATCGGTAAAAATTGGAATTTGAAGGTTTGGGAAAAAATGTTAAATTTGATTTGGGGTGTGATTCATCATTACGATGTTGTTATGAGTGATTTGAGGCCTCGAGTAGGTCCATGTTATTTTATGGGACTTTTTGATATGTTCGGTCGGGGTCCCAAGGGGCTCGGGTGAGTTTCATATAGGCTTGGGTTGTGTTGCGCTCGTTTTCTTTTTTGTTTCGAATGTTGTTTCTTCAGGCATAAATTGTACTATATTAAGAAAATGAGCTCCAATTTCTGTTATTATTGAATAATAAGATCCGTATCATATTTACGGAGCCATAGCAAAAAGAATCGTCAAATTTGGACATTGTATGAGGATTATATGGTCATTTTACTAAGAATTGGGCTGCGGAATTTTTCAGATTAATTAAGAAGTTGCAACTGATTTTGTATTTAAAAATCTGCACTATTTTCAAATATTGAAACCAATATATCTCCTTTAATAAGGTCAAATGTAGTGATATTCAAGACCCTAACTTGATAAGAATTTTACAAGAAATCCATTGGAGGCATCAAAAGTGAGTTTCAAGATCTTTTGCACAAGAAACAAGGCAGAACAATATTAAAATGAGGGTTTTGTTCATTTAACATATTTTGAGTTAGGGAGGTCGGAATTGGGCAATTTTCGAGGCAATTTTCACCATATGAATTGGGGTAAGTATTTTTTACTTGGTTTTGATTATATTTGTTGAATCTATCTTTGATTTAAGCTTTGGTTGATGAATTTTTAAAGAGGAAATTGGGGGTTTTGGCCTAAAGTTTTATAATATGAGTTTTGGGTATTGATCACCGATTTGGAATCGGATTTGAGTGAAACTAGTATGGTTGGACACTTGGACTAGTAATTGAACGGGTTGTCGGATTTTGTGAGTTTTATCAGGTTCCTGAGGTGCAGGCCCGGATTAGGCTTTTTTGGGCCGATTTCAGGCTTTGATTCAAGATTTTTCTAATTGGGATTGATTCCCTTATCCTTGGTTGAAGTATTTGAGTTATTTTTGGTTTGTTTCATGTCGCTTGGAGATTACAACGACGTGATGGCATCTTTGGAGCATCGCTTGGCTTGCTCGGGATTGATATTGGCTCGTTCAAGGTAAGTAACTCTTCTAAACTTAGGGCTGAGGGTATGAAACCATGCATTACATGTTATGTCATTGGTATTGAGGTAACGCACATATTAGGTGACGGACGTGTGGGCATGCACCTAGTGAATTAGGACTGTGTTGTTCCTATAGCACTGTATAATGGCTCTATTTTGTTGATAATTGCATTTTCACCATGTGATAAAGTAACTGAGTTGCGAATCATGCTAAATATCATGTTTAGACTTTTATGATGATATTATTAGGACCCATAGTGGTCGTTTCTTGCTATCATCTCACTGGTTTCGTTGATATTTTGTACTCAGTCATATTCATGCATTCATATCATATCTCAGTCTCAGTGTTGTTTAATGATACATCATATCATTATTGTCGGGCTAGTTTCATGACATTATTAGCCCGAGAGTGAGACGGGAGAGATTGATGGCTGAGACCTTGATTATGAAAGTTATGGGAACAGGCTGTTGCATGCCGCTGCATGTTATATTGATTTATGCCTAGATCTGGCTTATGATACCGCTTGGGCTATAGGAGCCCCTCTAGAGTCTGTACACCCCCACTGAGTGCGGTTGATTATATTGAGATATGGATATTACCTGGACATGGATCATGTCCGAATCATTTATATACCTAGAGATGGAACTTCTCCATGGTGTCAGATTAGCTTTCCTCAGTACTGAATGACTGATGGTCAGTGATGTACATATTCTGGGATGGATATTCCCTGAGCCGTATGGGCCATATACAGTACCATGTGGTTGAGCATGATGAGTGAAAAGTGTGAGATAGTGTGATTGAGTACTATAAGAGTGTGAGTACTTGATTCATCTCTAATATACATGGCATTGACATGCACACATGACATATAGGCATACAAATGCATTGTTTTCCCTTATGTTATACGGTAACACGTCATTTATGACTTATTATACACATTGATATATGGGCATAGAGAGGTATTTTATACTTATTATTTAGAAAGAAAACGAAATATTTTTTATTTGTTGTGGAAAGGATATTTGGAAAATTACAGTTTTCAAGCTTACTCGTACTTTTGGCATTTTTGGTTAGAGATTTAGGATATTCACTTAGATTCTTGAAAAACATGATAATTTTCTTGAACTGTGAACGAGTTGCGCGTTTTTACTTCAGAGAAAGCTTTTATTACTAGTATTATACTGTTATGAACTATTGTAGAATACCGGTATTGGACCCGACCTTGTGATAACTCATCACTACTTTCAACTAAGGGTAGGTTTGTTACTTACTCAGTACATATGGTCGGTTGTAGTGATACTACACTTCTGCACATTGCGTGCAGATGTAGGCTATTGTTGTTGCCGTTTCGATGGTTGCCAGTATTGAAGATGTTCTTGCGTCCTTGATGTAGTTGCCTCTTTTGTTAGGGGTAGCGGTAGATTATAAAACTTTGTTTATGTACCTTTCAAATCGAAGATATATTTACTTCCTATAAGCTTTATAAGCTCTATTCTTAGAAGCTCATGATTTGTACTACCAGTTCTTCAGATATGTATATAATTTAGTAAATTACTTTTATTTAATTGTCTTGTTAAAATTATTCAAATTGGATAATTATTAGTTAGCTTACCTAGTGGGTTGGGTTAGGTTCCATCACGACTAGTGGTTTTGTGATCGTGACAAGTTGGTATCAGAGCTCTATGTTTATAGGTTCTACAAGTCATGAGTAAGTGTCCAGTAGAGTCTTGCGGATCGATATGATGATCACAATACCTATCTTCGAGGGACTACACGACATTTAGGATATACTTCTCATCTTTCTTTCCTTATCGTGCGACATTTATTCAACTTGAAGCATAACTCTTTGAGTTCCTTCCACGTATTTGTATGTGCACATGAGCTCTCGATATCATCTGTGCATCGACGGCTTGTGATTCCATGGTTGAGGTGCGAGATGTGATTTTGGCATGCTGACGATGGGCCAGTCTGAGGGACTTGATGTCGAGTGTTGATTGTAGCTTGAGCATGGACAATTCGATCGTATGAGCACGTGCTTTTAAGACTTATATGTCTGTTGGTGTCCTTATTAGTGAGACTGGTGATTGAACAACTAAGTGGTGAGTATAATTTGATTGTGAGTTGTGTTCAGACTGTTCCTATATCACGAGAAGAGTCTAACTTAGCTATAGAAAGGACTATTGGGTGTTTGATTTGGCGTATGGCCTCGATTTATTGGCGTGTTGAAGGACATCTCATGTAATTTAGTTGTTGAGTGAAGTAGATCTTCATGTCGTGTTATGTGTTTGGACTCAGGAAGATTAAGTGATTATGTAGTGGTCGTGGCTGCGCAAGGGTATAGAGAGATGTTAGTTGATATGAGTCTAAGTAGGTGGCTTATAATCTACGGGGTAATCTACGGATGTATGACCCTGTGATGTAGTGTGGAGGCTTTCTTTTCTAGCAGTGGGTTATAATTGTGCTACTTGATTTTGGATCGGTTGTAATAGTTGGCTGGACTGCCACGAGGACGAATACGAGCTTAGCAGATGATTTGAGGTACTATGTGGTTTGTGTTACATGAGTTTATGAAGGATTTACCTAAATCTCACACGTGGTATTATGACAGTAATAAAGTATATGCATTGTGAGTTATCGAGTATTTTAATCTATGGCGTTGAGCCAAGTGGGGGAGTTTGCTATCGACAATATGGTTGCATGGTTATGTATTGTATTGGTTTGGGTCTGAGCCATACTTGTGAATTAGTTAAGACTTGGAGAGGTTGAGATCGAGGATGGCTCGAATGAGGTAATTTCTAGATGTGGGTCGCATTACACTTTATGGGTATATGTGAATCATGGAATGATCGAATTTTTACTTGTAAAGGATGTAGTGCACATGGTGTGGAAATTTGCTGGGTTGTGTTAAGGTGGGGTTGCTTCTTTGGGTGTTGTCATGCTAATAGGGAACAGGTCGTTCAGCCTGTTTGGGCAGTGCAATTTAGATTTGAGCTGGGAAGATGACTCTCGAAAGGGTTCTAATAAATTCATGATTTATGTATGGCAATTGAGAATTTTTCGGATTTGTATATGGCTATAATCTTAGATTTACATTGGATGTTGTTGACACTCGCGGTATTTCTATATTATTATGGGTTACACATTTCAGTGTTAAGAAGGTGAAGTTAACGACTTTAGGTTCACAAAAGGTCTTTTTAGAGTGAGTGTCACAGTTGTGGTGCTTTTGGGGTGCTTAAGAGGGAATACAACGGCTTATGGGACTTAGGGCGGTGTGATTTAATTCTAGGATCTCATATGGCGAGCTTTGGGTAAGGATCATGATGTTCTGGAAAGGAGAATGTCACCTTGAGGGTAATTCAGAAGGAACTCAAAGAAATAGGACAACTTTATAGTAGGTTGGATCAGCACGGTGATGGATATGATCGATTCTTTGGGTACTTATGATTTGGTGAGTCTCTACAGGTGTTTTGTGGAAATGCTCTTGGGTTTTGATGAATTGTGTTGCTTGGTTGAGTTTGAGAGATTCATTTTTGATGGCTTGGTTATGTGCAAATGAGTTTCGAAGAGTTTTCGATTATTTATACCATAATTTGTGAAGATATTTCCTACCGACATGAGGAGAATGTTGTGTATTGTGATTTTCTCCTGGATGGGATCAAATGGAAGGTACTCTAACTGATCGTGTATGTATTGTGCCGGTGACTCGGAGTTAATTATGAGATTCTCGTACTTTTCATATGATGACATGATAGATGGGGTATGCTGTGTGGGATTGAGATTTGCATTTGTAAGGTCGCAGATCAATTTTGAAGGGGATGTCGTGAATCATGAACATTATGGATGATTTTAGATAACTAGGTGAATGATATTACTATTTGGTATTGCTTGAGGAGAGTGTACATTTTAGAAGGCACAATGTGTTTTGATTTACGGATGCTTTATTTATTGCGATAATCTCCTGGTTGATCAACTGCTGATATTCAGATATTACTGTATGGCACGGAATAATTAGAGAAGTATTCCTCGTGGGATGATCATTCATGAGATATGTGTTAAGCATTTGGGGGTAAAGTTGGGATCATATATGGTGATTCGTGTGTTCTATGGATTCGGAGACTGGAGTTCTCAGAAGCAGGTTGTTTCGTGGTTGTGGACTGTGATGATGTGGCCAAAACTAGTGAGATGATAGTATGTGTTATGATTAGGTCTTTGTGGACTTTTGGAGGGCTATTTGTCCATTCGGGGGATGACCAGAGTTGATTTAGGGGCCTATTGGTAGGCCCAATGAGGATGTGTACTCTACACCGGTCGGATTGTTTGGCTCCATACTGTTGTTGTTGAGGGATGTACCATTAGGTAGTTTTTGAGATTATTCATGTTTTGATATTTTCTATGAGTTACTCTTCTATGATACGAGGGGTTGTGATTCGTTGGTTATATGTACACATGTTGTTGTTCTATTAGGATGTTATAGCGGAATTTCGACGAGATAGGTATTTGGTGATGCATGATCGATTGCTCATTAGTTATGTTCTTTCGAGTTTGTGTGGCATTATGTCATTTTCTTCTCTGTGGTTATGGTCATGCACCTTAGGTACTTGATGTCGAGTTAAGCGTTGTTATCAATTTTGAGTAGGGTGGCTTGAGGTATTTCATATGGACCATTGTTTGGATGGGGTCACACATTGCAGCGTAGTTATATTGATATATGATCCCTTGTGTTAGATTCATGTAATATGTAAAATAGTGTGTGATGGTTTCTTAGCATTGCGTTGTGGAGATACCCATTGAGCATGTGGGACGGTTCTCTTGATTGAGTTATTTTTGCTATTGAGTACACTTGGTTTGTTTCTTATTGGTGCATGGATTTCACGGGTTGTGACTTTAGATTGTATTGATGTGGCATGTCACTAGAGTGGTTGTGTTGGATGAGATGAGGTCATCGGACCTAGAATGGGTGCTATCAGATCTGATTGCGGTATATTTGAAAGGATAATGTCATTGATAGGCCAAGAATTTGGTTTTAGTTCTTGTCGAAGGAGATGGATCTCCAAGACTTGTTGATCTGATGAAGGTTTATGAGTTCTGCGTGTTTCTTTTATCATCAACAGTGTACAAAGGTTTTAAAGCAAGGTTTCGTTTGATATGAGGTTTATTACCAGTACCAGATTTATTTTTAAATAGCTATGGTGATAAGACATTATTGCTATAAGTATTTAAGTTATGAGGTATATCATGTGATTATGTCTCGGATTATGGTAATGGCTTGATAAAGTTTGTTCAGACTTATACAGTGTGTAGGTTGCATGATTCAGATCTTATAAGAAATTTCGGATGACTGGAAATTGGTTTCTAAGGCTTGTGTGCTTGGTTGAATTGAGAAAATTTCAAATATGTTGTGTATCTGACCTATATGGATAGGGTGACGTGGGATCACCCCCGGTTATGTGCATGGTAAGGTTATACGTCGAACTGATGGTTTTAGGAACACTCTTGGCACGTTCAAGTATAAACGTATATTTAAGTGGGGGAGAATGTAATGACCCGACCAGACGTTTTGAGAATTTGCACTTTGCTAGTAGTTTACAGACATGAGTAGTTTCGTATGATGTATTATGACTTGTGTGAATCATCCGTTTTGGTTTTCAGGTTGTACTAAATCGATTTGGTAGAATGGACTTCCTGATTGAGGCTTTAAGTTGGAAGACTGGACCAAGTTGGACTTTTTAGCATTTGATCTCAGATTGGAGTTTTGATGGTTGTGTTAGGTTGGAATGGTAATTTCGGACTCGAGCGTATGCCCATATTTGCAATTGGATATTTCTAGAAAAATTCGGCACTAATTGGTAAAAATTGAAATTTGAAGGTTTGGAAAAGTTCATTAAGTTTGATTTGGGGTTCGATGATGTTATGCGTGATTTGAGGCCCTGAGTAGGTCTGTGTTATTTTATGTGACTTTTTGGTATCTTCAGACAGGGTCCCAAGGGACTCTGGTGAATTTCAGATAGATTTGGGTAGTGTTGCACTTGTTTTTTTATTTTTTATTTTTATGTTTCGATGTCGTTTCTTCAAGCATAAATGGTACTACATTAAGCAAATGAGCTCCAATTTTTGTTCTAATTGAAGCATTAGATCCGTATTGTATTTACGGAGCCATAGCAAAAAGAATTGCGAATTTGGATATTGTATGAGGATTTTTTGGTCATTTTACTAAGAATTGGGCTGCTAGATTTATTTAGATTAATTACGAAATTGCCACTGATTTCATATTTAAAAATCTGCACTATTTTCAAATATTGAAACCAACATATCTCCTTTAATATAAGGTCAAATGGAGTGATTCAAGAGCCTAACTTGTCTAGAATTTCACAAGTAATCAATTGGAGGCATCAAAAGTTAGCTTCGAGATCTTTTGGCACAAGAAATGAGGTAAAACAATGTTAAAATGAGGGTTTTGTTTATTTAACATATTTTGAGTTGGGTAGCTCAGAATTGGGCAATATTCGAGACGATTTTCACCATATGAATTGAGGTAAGTATTCTTTACTCATTTTTTGTTATATTTCATGAATCTATCTTCGATTTTAGCTTTGGTTGATTAATTTTTAAATTGAAAATTGGGGGTTTTGGCCTAAAGTTTCATAATATGAATTTTGAGTTTTGATCACCAATTTGTAGTAGGATTTGAGTTAAACTAGTATGGTTGGACTCGTAATTGAATGGATTTCGGATTTTGTAAGTTTTGTCGGGTTCCAAGTTGTAGGCCGTGGTTGGGCTTTTTGGGCCGGATTTGGGCTTTGATTTAAGATTTATCTTTTCTGATTGGGATTGATTCCCCTATCCTTTGTTGATGTATTTGAGTTTTTTTGTTAGTTTCGAGTTGTTTGGAGGTCGGATCGCGCGTGATGGCATCTTTGGAGAATTGCTTGGCTTACTCGGCATTGGTATTGGCTCGTTCGAGGTAAGTAACTCTTCTAAACTTAGTGTTGAGGGTATGAAACCCCACATTACGTGTTTTCTGATTGGTATTGAGGTGACGCACATGCTAGGTGACGGGCGTGTAGGCGTGCACCGTATAAATTGGGACTCTGTTGTTCCCATGGTAATGTTATAGTGATCCTATTTTATTGATATTTGTGTTTTCACCATGTGATAAAGTAACTGAGCTGTTAATCATGCTAAATATCATGTTTAGGATTTTATAATGATATTGTTAGGACCTATAGTGGTTGTTTCTTGCTATCATCTCACTGTTTCATTGATATTCTGTACTCAGTCATAATCATGCATTCATATCATATATTAGTCTTAGTGTTGTTTAATGATACATCATATCATTGTTGTCGGCCTAGTTTCATGATATTTTGAGACCGAAAGTGAGACTGGAGAGATTGATGGCTGAGTGAGAGTGAGAGCCTGATTATGAGTTAAAGTTATGGGATTGGACTGTATGCCACAACATGTTATATTGATTTATGCCTGGATCTAGCTTATGATACTTGAACTGTAGGAGCCTGTCACGACCCATTTTTCATAAAATAGATCATGATGGCGCCCAACACCCTAGTTGGGCCAGCCAGGTGCGGAATTAAGATTTAAATGCCCATTTTAGTTTAACTCAAACCAACATGTTAAAGACTTTCAGAAAATAAAGAAA
>MU739204.1:41983-69101 GCA_026770625.1 Nicotiana glauca
AAAATTTCCCCCCCCCCCCCCCCCCGCCGTTAAATTTAAGTGTGTTGCTTTTCTTGTTAGTTTATTTTCTTACAAAGGCCAAATATGGGCTTGAACTATAAGAAATCAGACATATTTTCCCGTCCTTTAAAGGCGGTATCAATCCTGTCCTTGCCGTGCATAAGGTACCTCACATATGTCCTAGATTTAACAGAATCTCTTAACTCAGATATAACCTCACTGATATCATATTTAGCATCACATTGTGACACATGTCACAATCCGTTACATTCCATCAAAATCTTCAATTTTAATAAAAACCCGATCCAACACATTATTCATTATTAACCTTTTCTTCTTTGTTTACGTTCTCTCACCTCACTTTCTTCTCCCCTATTTTTGATCACACCCCATGGTTGCTTAATTAGGGTTTCTTTCCCAAGTTATTGACCGAATTTCAAAATTACTAAGGATTTAGTCTTCGAGTTCCAACAACCTTAGGGTTTATAAAGTTAAGTTTTCACTGGTTCCGGATCTACTCAATGATTGGGAACTCTATTGTATATCTACTTTTGGGTTTACTTAGGATCTGTATAGAGGCAAATATCCATCCCATCTTTGTATTTTTTCGTTGCATGGGTTTCTATTGTAAATGGACATGAATTGCTGCTTCTATCATGAAAATAAGCACATCTGAAACTCATATGTATTTGTGATATTACGCTTGCGTAATTGTATTCTGGAATGAAGTAGGTTTGTTGTAAATTTCACGGGATAATGCATTGTTCGTCTGGACTAAGGGTAATCTGAAAAAGAAGTAGGAGCTTCCCAGTAATAGTTAACAAACCCTCTAAAACTTTGATGCTCTCTAGCAAAACTATGTCGTTCTCCAGTTCCTCAGTTGAAAACGCACCAGAGATTTGCACAGTCTTCTACTGTGTTACCCAAACAATAACCGAAAATAGAGAATTTTGGGTGGGCAAAATTCTAGCAGAAACCGCAGTAAGAATAGTGAAAAAACGTCCAGCCCCTATATCCATATATATAGCTGTGTCTTTTACGTCAAAATCGTTTTCAAAACCTGTTAGGTTTCCTTCTCCCACTAAGGGACAGTTTCCATATTTTCTTTCCCACTAAGTAACAGTTTCCACTATTTCCTATTATTTAGGCACAGTAGCGACCACAGAATTTAATTAACAAGTCTTCCTATTATGATATTAATTTCGAAATTCTGAAATTAATTTCCATCATAATAAACTACGAATTATTCCACTAAAAATTCGTAATTGCACTCCTTAGTTCAATTTCGAAATTCTTCCATAAAACCTTATTTAACTCCCCATGTTAAGATTCAGATACTAATCAATCAAATTAAATTACTGACTATTTAATTTATTGATTACTTCCTTTAGACTTACACTTAACTTATTTCATGTGTCGGATACAAAATCCACCGGCCGGGTTTACACATGAAAACTTATAAACTTTCATAAAGGAGTACCGTCAATCTCAAAATCGAGACATGGATTCCATCAACTAATTATTACTTCGCCAATGTATATAATTGTTATCCAATTTACCAGGCTTATTGACTCGCGAAAGAATCTCACCTTTTAATAAATCAAAACAACAAGTGACATACACAACTAATAATAATTATATCAGGATTAAGAGTATAAGTACATTAAATGGACTAGAGAAATTATTTTATAAAGTCAGTATAAAATACTTATCTCTACTTGATCCGTTCAATACATACAAAATGTACTACACAAGAAGTTGGAATTAAACCATTTCCATAATCAAGATAAATTATATTTAATCTTGTGCTACAATCATTCCGGTGATTTGTCCAATTACATCATTAGATTGTGAACATTAACTTTTATGTCTTACAAGAACCGAAGATTTAATCTTCCGTGTATAAGCTAAACTCTATACACTAAATCATCTACTATGTAAGCAATGGACACACAAACCAACACATGATCTATTTAAAATGAAATTTTATTAAATTTAAAGAAGTAAATAAATAATTGTTCATAAAGAATACTATAACAATACGCATGGCTTATAGTATATTCCAACAAAAGTATGGGAAGATCGAGATGATTTGCTAATGATTACGAGGGAAGTACTACCCTTGTTAGTCGGATTTAATGTGCCTGATTACTTTCCTTCTTGGATATTACTTCACAAAATCTTTGGAATGAGAAAGAGATCGATGAATATGCATAAAATGATTGATGTAATGTTGGAAAAATTATTAATGAACATAAAGAGTATCAAGTAACTGGGAAAAGGGCAACTTTGAGTTTGGGGGTGAAGATCTGATTGATGTTTTACTCAGAGTTATGGAGAGTGAATAATTTCAGTTTCCAATGACAAATGAAAACCTCAAAGCAGTCATTCTTTTAAGTTTTGTTACATCTCATGAGGACGGCTTCTCTCTCTCCCTTTCTCTCTTGTGAAACCAAAGAGTATGTTTCCTTTTCTTTTGGTAGTGAGGAAAATTTGTTGGTACTTTAGATATATCCATCTCATGTATCAAAGTCTTTCTTTTGTTTCTTAAACACCATATATGGCATAATATTACATAAACTGAGATGTATACTGATCACGCCCAACTATGCCTTATAAAAAGGACTAAGCGGTCGCTACAAATATATTTCGGTTAACAAGTTCGGAGTTGAATCCCACAGTGAATTGACCTATCAATAACAGCTATTGAACTCATACAAACTCACGTATTCAATTTTCAGAAATATTTAAGTAATAGATTGGATATTTATTAACCAAATATTATGTAATCAAAATGCAATAATTAAGAACTAACTACGAATGGGTTGTGGACAAGAATTGGAATGATCTAAGGTTCTAGTTTCCCCTATTGTCAGAATCCTTTCTGCTACGTTTCCTATCGATTTTCCTAAGTCTTCTATATCGACCATGAACACTCTAGCTGTCATAACTCTCTCCCGATTAATTACAATAATATACTAGACATATTCTCCCGGATTACGCTAGCTAGCCTTAAGTAGAGCTCACTTAGATCGCACCAAGATTTTGTTATCCCTAATCCCACCTTTAAACCCTTCGTATTGATCTCTCATATACGTTAGGAGTGATATTGTTCAACAACTGCCTAAATATGCACTATTTCCCAATTAATACATACTAAATAAGAACAATTAATTGAGGGCCCTTCAATCAACAACAATACGCATACAGTTGAACAAATAGAGAGAATATTATAGCAAATCTATATTAACGTAACAAGAAAATCATCCTCCAATAGGTTCCATTAAAACCCTAGATTAGGAGTTTAGCTACTCATAATTATTAGCACAACTACAATATAAGAATTCATTACCAATAATAGAAAAGGGGAAGAATAAAAGATAAAAAAACCCGTTTTCGAATCTTTCGAGTTGTTCCTTGCTTGTTGTTACCTTCAAAGATGTTATGTAACCCTTAAATAGTCATTATTTGATGTATTTATATCAATTAGGGTTGCTAAGGGGCGAAATTTTCCAATCCAAGTTTGGCAGGAAGAACTAGATTTCGCGCCTGACTTCGAGCACGGCGCGAACTTTGATCCGGATTCCAATTTTTAAATTCTTCTATTTCGCGAAGCGATCCGTGCCTTTTCTTCGCTTCACTATTTTGTGACTTCACTATTCTCCTTTTTCGCGTCTGTTTTCGTGCCACGCACGAAAATAGACGAGCTCCCAATCGTCAATTTTTCTCCTTTTTGCAATAACTTGATATCTTTTGCTCCACTATCATCCAAGCTCATGCCTACAAGTAAGAAATATGTAATGACTATAATTCACTTCAACTCTCATGTAATCTATCGTATTTCACACGACAAATGAGATGAAAATGCACTCAAAATCATACACTTTTGGCCATTTATCATCACCCCACACTTAGACTTTTGCTCGTCCTCGAGCGAATAAAATTACGTGCTTAGGCAAGAAATACATTTCAAAACATACTCAAGCATCACATCAATGAAAATGGTTTATATCAATGTTTAGAACCTAGCATAAGTACTTTTCATACTTTTCCTAAAGCTTTACGTCATGCCAAAATTAATTAAAATAATTGTGTGGCTCTCTTTTACACCCTAGCCTCAGAATCTGACTCCAATACATCACAAACTAAGACTCACTTCTTTTTCTAACTCAAAAACTAAGGCCTTTACCAATTTTTTGCAAGTCATGTACCCTCACCAACAAACCAAACAGAGAAAGTATTCCACAAACTCAAACATAAATTTAAGTATATTTTAAGGACTCTTCAATTGAAAGAATCGCTCACTCTCACAAAAATAACTCATATGTCACCCAAGTACATACCATAGGCTTGCGCGTAGTGTAAGACTTGACTAAATTAAATTTCGCACAAACCCGGATCAAGTAGGACTTTGTAGGTTTTAATGTAGGCTAAGGGAGGGGTAGGGTATATTTGAAAAATAGTGACTATCCCTCTTAAATACTTTAATACACTACATTTCACTTTCAAACACCTCCTCATCACGACCAAGTCAATATCATGCCATGAACCAATACATGATTAGGCCCTTCTTCTTTAAGCATATCATCACGTAGATGCTTACTAGCCTGAATCAATGCATGAGAGATGTGCTTCCAAATATATCTCGTTTTTTTTCACTCCCCTTAATTTTTGGTATTTCCACCTAGTAATTCATTTAAAGACAATGCGCCTTTTCGGACTTCCTATGGTTCCACCTAAAAGTTATCCGGTCTCTCTTTTTACTCTTATAGCACACTTAAATGCTTTCGGGGGTAAAGGGTGAACAAGATTTGATTAAGAACAAAGAGAATTCAGCTTGTAAAATGGGTGCCAAGGAAAAGGTTTATAGTCTCAAAAGGGTTGACTATGGATATATTAGCACTGGTGGACAAAAAAATGGCTCAATGGTCAATCAAAGAAATGCCTATATCATCTCCTAGTCTAACGATACTTAATCATTTCATTTCGACTCACACACGGGGCAAGTTCTAGACTAGCTCGGGATGGCACAAAATACAACTCAAACTTCTCACCTCGCACAATGCACATAACCTACGTAATACGGCTCAGACCTAGCTCTCAAGTTAAAGCAGCTAAGCACAATCATCATAAAACTAATCCATACAGGATGTACATAACAAGAGTCAAAAGATGTGCCCAAGAGTTAGAGTAAAGTCACATATATTCTCAAGGCATATAGTGATCGGACTCAAAAAGAAAGTACTCAACACAAATGCTCCAGCTCTAAGCCCCAACATAAAATATGTAAAAAAAAAATAAAGATACCAAAGTTCTACCCATTCTATTATTAGTTGAAAAAAACAAAAAGAAAAAAATCTTTGTGTATTTTTCTTTAGACTTTAAACACTCAAAAAAAATATCTAGGCAATCCATCATTGGGCAAAGTCCACAATTTCTTTTACAAAGTTTGAGAAAGAAAAAAAAAAGTACCTAAGACTACCCAGTTCAAAAAAATAGCATCCTCAGGAAAGAACTGTGGTTTAAAGAAAATCTGGGATTGCGCCAATAAAAAGCTGACTATAATTATAAAATTACAATGGCCTTGAGTGTGATCATGACAAAATGTATCACTAGGAATTAAACACATGCAACAAAAATCAAATTCTGACAATCCACCCCACACTTAAGAGAGAGCACTGTTCCCAGTTGCACAATATCACAGAAGCAAAAGAGAAATAATCAATAGTAGAGCTGGTGTCAGAAACTCCCTCATTATATCTCAGGCTCCGGGGGGAACCAGTAGCAAACCTTGGTCCATAATGCTGATATATCCTCCAATGCAATACCAGTTGTGTCGACAACTGCTATCATCTCACCCTTCCTAGTTGGAGCAGCATTCGCAACTGCCACCTCTCGAACCTCCATCGGCTCCTCAGTAACAGTGCCATCAGTATCACTCAAAGCAGACAATTTCGCATCCCCCACCTCCATGGCTTCTATTTGGTGTTTTCGTGACAGCTATATCACTTAAAAAAGATACAATGCACATATTAGCATAATGTGTAACATTAAATCGTAATGGTATGCCTTGCACCCCACACTTAGCTCGAAAGCATAAGTATTAACTAGGGAACAAGTGTCTACTACACTTAATTACATTGATATGAGGTTACTTAGCATCAAGATATGTTCATATTACAAAAACAATAAGTCTTGCTACTCAGACTTCACAAAACCTATCAAAATTCTCATTCTGGCAATTTTTCGAACACCTTATATGCATAATTTTTACCATCATATTTCAATGCAAATAATATGTGTTTTACCCTCCCAATTTGAGTGAGGTTGTGGGAATTATAGTTTACACCTCACTATGAACAACAATCAATAAAATCTAGAGAAAGACATGCTTCGAAATTCAAACTTCCATTACTCTACCTAAAATAAATCGTAACAAGAAACCGCAAACAAGAAAAATAAACAACCAATGATGCAACAGCTGGGTCGTAATCAGAAAGAAGGAAAAACGCAGAGGTATGGGGGAAACATGTGACGATCCGGCCGGTCGTCTTAAGAATTAATGCCCCGATCCTCTATTAACAGCTTCCCCTAAGTTCATTTATGCTATTTTGGTTTGTCGGGACGTTCGGCGTTGAGTTTCAGAGAGTCTTGAGACACTTAGTCCCTAAATGAGAGATTAAGTGTTGAAAAGTGGTCCGTAGTCGAAATAGTGTTAAGACGACCTCGGAATGGAAATATGATGGTTTTGTTAGCTCTGTTAGGTGATTTCGGGGTTAGGAGCATGTTCGGAATGTATTTTCGAAGTCCGTAGCTCATTTAGGCTTGAAATGCCAAAGTTTGAATTTTTGAAATTTCCGATCCGATAGCGAGTTTTTGATCCAAGGGTCAGATTTGAATTCTGGAAGTAGCAATAGCTCCGTCATATTATTTGGGATGTGTTTGCAAAATTTTAGGTCGTTCGAACATGTTTTGGCTAGGTTTTTTATCGAAAGCGTGTTTTGATAAAAATTGAAGTTCTTAGGCTCAAATCCTTATTTAATTCGAGTTTCCGGCGCTGTTTTAGATGGTTTAAGGATTGGTACAAGTTTGAATGAGGTATTAGGTGTTATTTGTGCTTTTGGTTGAGGTCCCGGGGGCCTCGGGATAATTTCGGGTGGTTAATGGAAAAATTCCAGAAGCAGCTGATTTGTTGCTGCTTCTGGTATTTTCGCATCTGCGGCTTAGGAATCGCAGATGCGGCACCGCAGAAGCATCTTTGCCCCTTTCCCTTAGAAACCGCAGAAGCGGTTCCTTTCCCGCATGAGCGGAGCCACAGAAGCGGCTTAGCCACCGCAGAAGTGAAGCCCAGTGGCCCTCTAGTTTCCTCAGAAGTGGAATATCTCTCGCAGATGCGCGTCCGCACCTGCGTCTCTTTTATCGCAGATGCAATCCTGGCCATTTAAGTGAAGACCACAAAAGCGGCTTAAGTTCCGCATAAGCGAGACCACAGAAGCGGTCCCTTGTCCGCAGAAGCGGAAATCGCTGTTCAGATATAGAGATTTCGAGGGTTAGTTTTCAAAAGTTAGAAAAATCAAATTGAGCTCGGGAAAGGGCGATTTTGAGAGGGTTTTGAAGAGGAGATTATTGGGTAACGTTTCTTTAATCCCTTCTAGATTTATTTCATTGTTATGTAGTTAAATCCATCATTAAAATTTGAATTGAGGATCAAAAATTGGAAAAATTGGGTGAAACTTCATAGGCTAAACTATTGAGTTTTTAATGGGTGTTTGGCCTCCGATTGGGGAGATTTTTATATGGTTAGACTCATGAGAGTACGAAGGTTCTGAAAATGTAAAAATTATTCGATTTCGAGACGTTGGCTTGAAGGGCATTTTGGTTATTTTACCTAATTTCACGCCGTGGCTTTGAATTAAATAGTGAAACCAGTTGTTTGCAAAGTTATTTATGATATGTAATTGAATTAAATAGATTTGGGCCATTTAGAGTCGGATACTCATGGCAAAGGCGTAGTTTCTGGTTGATTTCTGTACCGGCTCGAGGTAAGTGGCTTGTCTAACCTTGTGTGGGGGACATTTTCCCTTAGGATTTGTTATTTGGTATTTGAGTGGCTTGTACGCGAGGTGAAGAGCGTGTACTTGAGCTAATTGTTGAAAATCTAGTTTTTACTTAAGATATTGAGATTGAGTTTCTTTCATATTTGCTTTATTCTACTTGCAATTATAACCTGTGCTAGATTAGGAAAGCATGTTTAGTTGATTTAACTTGCCTAATTACTTAAGTTGCCTTGACTGCACTAGGTGAAGCATGCTAGGCTAGTACTACCTGTTGCTTGTCTTTTGTACTTCATTTCTGTGTATCTTCAGGTTGTGATTGTGCGTTTATATTGGGACTACGGATGTGGGATTCCGGTAGCTCCCTCCATTGTTTGTCTACTTTGGGACTACGGGTTCAATTCCCAGTATATCCCCCTGCACTTTTACTTTGGGACTACGGGTTAGATTCCCGATAGATCCCCCTGCACTTTTGCTTTTTGACTGCGCGTTAGATTCCCGATAGATCCCCCTGCATATTAATGGTTGGACTACGGGATGATATCCCGGTAGATCCTTCGGATTTACATATGTGATGGACTATGGGACGATATCCCGGGAGATCCACTGGACAGATGAGAAGGGGGACTACAGGATGGTATCTTGGGAGATCCTCGTGGTTGTCACTGGTTTTGAGTTGTACACGTTCCGTGTTTACTTTGTTCTTGTGTAGTTGTTGTTGCCTTGTAGGCCTGTCTTATCTCACTGCTATGCTCATTATTACTGCCATTTATTTCATACTGTTAATTTATTATTATATTTTTCCTTAGTAGGGCCCTGACCTTCCTCGTCACTACCCAACCGAGGTTAGGCTTGGCACTTACTAAGTACCGCTGTAGTGTACTCATGCCCCTTCTGCGCATGTTTTTCATGCGCAGATCCAAGTTCCTCCACCCAGGCGTACTATCATTGAGTCAGAGATATCTAGCGGAGATCTCGAGGTATATCTGCAGCGTCCGCAGACCGAAGAGTCTCCTTCCTTATTCTATCTGTAGTGTTTGGATTCTATCATACTTTTGATGTAGACATTCTGGAGATTAGAGCATTTACAGTATTTCTTTTAGCCTGTGTTTCCCGTGAGTTTTCGGGTTTTGGGATTGAGTTGTAGACTTCCGCATTTCTTTTGAGTTGTATAGGCCGAGCGGCCTTATATTCAGTTATTATTTTAATATGCTCAGTTTTAATTAATTATTCTGCAAGTTAGGTTGTTATTTCCGCATTGTTAGGCTTACCTAGTTATAGGGACTAGGTATCATCACGATATGTTCACGGAGGGTGAAATAGGGTCGTGACAAGTTGGTATCAGAGCTCTAGGTTCATAGGAGTCACGGAACACAGGCCGGTTTATTAGAGTCTCGTTGATCGGTACGGAGACGTCTGTACTTATCTACAAAAAGCTATGTAAATATTTAGGAAAAATCTTCATTTCATTTGAATTCCTTGTCGTTCCATATTTTTTACATCAATTCTAAATTTCTGTCTTCTATTCTCTCGCAGATGGTGAGGACACGGGCTACTCGAGATGATCAGGCACTCGCGCCCCCTACTGTAGCCATCAGAGGTCAGGGCCGGGGGATAGGTCGAGGACGTGTACATGGTGTAGCCAGAGCACCTGCGCGAGCTACCACCGAGGCACCACCAGCAGATCCAGCCAAAGTCCAGGCACCTGGCACGCATACTACTACCACTACTACTCCTGCTCTCTACGAGATTTTGGCTCAGTTCATGAGTATGTACACCACATTGGCTCAGGCAGGGTTGCTTCCCCTTGCTGCAGCCACATCCCAGGCCGGGGGAGGAGCACAGACTCCCGCCATCCGCACTCATGAGCAGCGAGTGCAGGTTGAGCAGGCTCCCGAGATTATTCCTGCACCGCCGGCAGCGCCAGTTCAGCCCGAGAATGGGTCAGTTGCTTCAGAGGACGAGCAGCGGAGACTTGAGAGGTTCAAGAAGTATGATCCCTAGTGTTCAGTGGATTAGCATCAGACGACGCCTTAGGATTTCTAGAGGAGTGTCATCGGATTCTTCGCACTATGGGCATAGTGGAGTCCAGCGGGGTTTCTTTCACTGCTTTTTAGTTCGGGGAGCGCCTATGATTGGTGGCGCACTTATGAGATAGACAGTCCAGTCGAGGCTGCTTCATTGACTTGGACCTAGTTCTCGGATATGCTTATGAGAGAGTTTGTCCCCCAGAGTCTCAGGGATGCATGGCGCACGGAGTTTAAGCACTTGCGCCAGGGTGCTATGACCGTTTCGAAGTATGTTATCCGTTATACCAGTTGGCCAAGCATGCACCGGCTTTGGTTGCTAATGTTCGGGAGAGAGTTCGCAAGTTTATTGAGGGTTTTATCCCACCCATCAGATCTAGCATGGCTCGAGAGTTGGATATGGATATTCCTTATCAGCAGGTAGTGAGCATTGCTAGGAGGATTGAGGGTATGCTCTCCAGGGAGCAAGGGGAGAGTGAGGCCAAGAGGTCTCGAGAGTCGGGTCACTACTCTGGTGCCCGTACCCTATCAGCAGGTCGTTATGGTAGAGGTTATGCGGGTCACCCTGTTCATTCATCTCTTCCAGCAGCCGGCAGTGCTCCAGCTCCGCCTACACCTCAGGAGCCTTACTATGCACCTCCAGTTTCTAGTGCGCCTCCTTCGCAGGGTACTACCAGGGGTCAGTCCAACAGACTTGGACCTAGTCAGTCACAGCTACCGCCTCCTCGTAGAGCTTGTTTCGAGTGTGGTAATACATGCCACATGGTTAGGGACTGCCCCAGACTTGGTAGGTGTGCATCTTCACAGACTACTCAGCCTCAGCGTACTCCTCAAAGTTCTTAGGCCATGATCACAGCTCCAGCTGCTATCCTACCTGCCTAGCCAGCTGGAGGCGGAGGTCGGGGAGATAGAGGTTTCCCTCGAGAGAGGGGCTGGGCTAGATATTATGCTATTCCTGCTCGTACTATGGCTGTTGCCTCCGACTCCGTCATTATAGGTATTATACTAGTTTGTCACACAGAGGCATCGGTTCTATTCGATCCGGGCTCTACTTATTCTTATGTGTCTTCTTACTTTGCTCCACATTTGGGTGTGCCTCGGGATTCTTTAAGTGCCCCCATTTATGTTTCTACTCCTGTGGGAGATTCTCTTGTTGTGGACCGCATTTATCGGTCATGTTTGGTTATTATTCATGGTTTTGAGACCAGAGCGGATTTATTGTTACTCAGTATGGTTGATTTTGACATTATTTTGGGCATGGACTAGTTGTCGCCCTATTTTGCTATTCTTGATTGTAACACCAAGACCGTGATGCTGGCTATGCTAGGTATTT
Source organism: Nicotiana glauca (assembly GCA_026770625.1). Taxonomy (NCBI): domain Eukaryota; kingdom Viridiplantae; phylum Streptophyta; class Magnoliopsida; order Solanales; family Solanaceae; genus Nicotiana; species Nicotiana glauca. Next base: position 53,398 of record MU739204.1, read on the forward strand.
CACGTATTGAGTGGAGTGGTACTTTAGATCACACTCCCAGTAGAGTTATCTCTTTTCTTAAAGCTCAGCATATGGTTGAGAAGGGGTGTGCCGCGTGTTCAGTTTATGTGAGAGATGTCAGTGTTGATACCCCTTCTACTGATTCAGTTCCAGTGGTACGGGATTATCCCGATGTGTTTCCAGCTGATCTTCCGGGCATGCCGCCCGATAGAGAAATTGATTTTGGCATTGATCTGTTGTCAGGCACTCAGCCCATTTCAATTCCTTCGTATCGTATGGCTCCTCTCGAGTTGAAGGAGTTGAAGGATCAGTTACAGGAATTGCTTGGTAAGGGTTTTATTTTACCCAGTGTTTCACCGTGGGGTGCTCCTGTTTTGTTTGTGAAGAAGAAGGATGGTTCTATGAGTATGTGTATTGATTATCGTCGGCTGAACAAGGTTACAGTGAAGAACCGTTATCCTTTGCCTCGTATTGATGATCTGTTTGACCAGCTTCAGGGTACACAAGTGTTTTCTAAGATTGACTTGCGCTCAGGTTACCGTCAGTTGAAGTTTCAGGAGACAGATATCCCGAAGATTGCCTTCAGGACTCGGTATGGTCATTACGAGTTCATTGTTGTGTCATTTGGGCTGACCAATGGCCCAACAGCTTTTATGCATTTGATGCACAGTGTATTCAGGCCATATCTTGACTCATTCGTTATTGTTTTTATTGATGATATTCTGGTGTATTCCCGGAGTCGAAAAGATCATGAGCAGCACCTGAGGACCGTGCTTCATACCTTGAGGGAGAAGAAGTTATATGCAAAGTTCTCAAAATGTGAGTTTTGGCTGAGTTTTATGGCATTCTTAGGCCACGTGATTTCGAGTGGGGGTATTCGGGTGGATCCGAGGAAGATAGAGGTCGTACAGAGTTGGCCCAGGCCATCCTCAGCTACAGAGATTTGCAGTTTCCTTAGTTTGGCTGGCTACTATCGTCGTTTCATGGAGGGATTTTCATCGGTTGCGACCCCTATGACTAGACTAACCCAGAATGGTGCCCCATTTCGATAAACAGAGGAGTGTGAGGCGAGCTTTCAGAAGCTCAAGACAGCTTTGACTACAGCCCCAATCTTGATGTTGCCTACCGGTTCGGGGTCTTATACAGTCTATTGTGACGCCTCGAGAGTTGGCCTTGGAGTGGTGTTGATGCAGGACGGTAGGGTGATTGCCTACATGGCCAGGCAGTTGAAGATACATGAAAAGAATTATCCTGTCCACGACCTTGAGCTAGATGCCATTGTTTATTCCTTGAAGATCTAGCGTCATTATTTGTACGGTGTGCCTTTTGAGATCTATACTAACCACCGAAGCTTCCAGCACTTACTCAAGCAAAAGGATCTAAATATGCGCCAGAGGAGGTGGTTAGAGTTGCTGAAGGATTGTGACATTACTATTCTATATCACCCTGGCAAGGCCAATGTGGTGGTGGATTCCTTGAGTCGCCGGGCAGAGAGTTTGGGTAGTTTGGCATATTTACCAGCTTCAGAGAGGCTGATGGTGACGGATGTTCAAGCCTTAGCCAGCCAATTTGTGAGATTGGATCTTTTGGAGCCCAGTCAGGTTCTAGCCTGTGTGGTTTCCCGGTCTTCCCTATTTTATCGTATCCGGGAGCAGCACTATGATGACCCTCATTTACTTGTCCTTAAGGACAAGGTTCAGTGTGGAGATACCAGGGATGTAACCATTGGAGATGACGGGGCATTGAGGATGCATGGCCGGATTTGTGTGCCTAATGTTGATGGCCTTCGAGAGTTGATTCTAGTAGAGGCCCATAGTTCGCGGTATTCCATCCATCCGGGTGCTGCGAAGATGTATCAGGACTTGAGGTAGCACTATTGGTGGAGGCGGATAAAGAAAGACATCGTTGGTTATGTGTCTAGATGCCTCAACTACCAACAGGTGAAGTATGAGCACCAGCGCCCGGGTAGGTTGCTTCAGTAGATAGAGATTCCGGAGTGGAAATGGGAGCATATCACGATAGACTTTGTATCTGGACTCCCACGGACCTTGAAGAAGTTTGATTCCATTTGGGTTATCGTGGATCGGCTGACCAAGTCTGCTCATTTTATTCCTATATGTACCACTTATTCGCCGAAGCGGTTGGCAGAGATTTATATTCGGGAGATCGTCCGTTTGCATGGCATTCTAGTTTCTATTATTTCAGACAGAGGTACTCAGTTTACATCGCGGTTCTGGAGAGCCATGCATCAGGAGTTAGGCACTCGGGTGGAGTTGAGCATAGCATTTCACCCCCAGACGGACGGACAGTCCGAGCGCATTATTCAAATTCTTGAGGATATGCTTTGTGCGTGTGTGATTAAGTTTGGAGGGTCTTGGGATCATTTCTTGCCATTGGCGGAGTTTGCTTACAACAACAGTAATCAGTCAAGCATTTAGATGGCGCCGTATGAGGCTTTACATGGTAGGAGGTGTAGATCTCTGATGGGTTGGTTTGAGCCGGGTGAGGCCAGGCTATTGGTTACAGAGTTGGTTCAAGATGCGTTGGAGAAGGTTAAGATGATTCAGGATAGACTCCGTACAGCCTAATCTAGACAGAAGAGTTACGTGGACAGGAAGGTTCGTGATGTTTCATATATGGTTGGTGAGCGAGTTCTGCTTCGGGTTTCGCCTATGAAAGGCGTCATGAGGTTTGGGAAGAAAGGAAAGCTGAGTCCGAGGTTTATTAGCCCTTTTGAGATCTTGAGGCGAGTTGGGGAGGTTGCCTATGAGCTTTCCTTACCTCCCAGTTTGGCCGGAGTTCATCCGGTATTTCATGTTTCGATGCTCCGGAGGTATCGCGGTGACCTGTCGCACGTGTTGGATTTCAATTCAGTCCAGTTGGACAAGGATCTATCTTATGTTGAGGAGCCAGTGGCTATATTGGATAGGCAGATCAGAAAGTTGAGGTTAAAGAACATAGCTTCAGTGAAGGTTCAGTGGCAGGGTCAGCCGACCGAGGAGGCGACTTGGGAGACCGAGCAAGATATGCGCAGTAGTTACCCTTATCTTTTCACTACTTCATGTATGTTCTCTATGCTCGTTCGAGGATGAACAAATGTTTAAGTGTAGGAGGATGTGACGACCCGGCCGGTCGTCTTAATAATTAACGCCCCGATCCCCTATTAACTGCTTCCCCTAAGTTCATTTCTACTATTTCGGTTTGCCGGGACGTTCGGCGTTGAGTTTCGGAGAGTTTTGGGACACTTAGTCCCTAAATGAGAGCTTAAGTGTTGAAAAGTGATCCATAGTTAGAACAGTGTGAAGTCAACCTCGGAATGGAAATTTGATGGTTCTGTTAGCTCCGTTAGGTGATTTCGGGGTTGGGAGCGTGTTCGGAATGTATTTTGGAAGTCTGTAGCTCATTTAGGCTTGAAATGCCGAAGTTTGAATTTTTGAAGTTTCCGGTCCGATAGTGAGTTTTTGATTCGAGGGTCAAATTGAAATTCCGGAAGTTGCAGTAGCTCCGTCATGTCATATGGGATGTGTGTGCAAAATTTCAGGTCATTCGGACGTGTTTTGCCTAGGTTTTTTATCGAAAGCGTGTTTTGATGAAAATTGAAGTTCTTATTCTCAAATCCTTATTTAATTCGAGTTTCCGGCGTTGTTTTAGGTGGTTTAAGGATTGGTACAAGTTTGAATAAGGTAGTAGGTGTTATTGGTGCTTTTCGTTGAGGTCCCGGGGGCCTCGGGATGATTTCGGGTGGTTAACGGAAAAATTCGAGAAGTGTACAGCAGCTGATTTGTTACTGCTTCTGGTATTTTCGCATTTGCAGCTTGGGAACCGCAGAAGCGGCTAAATAGCCACAAAAGCGGCTTTTCCCCTTTCCCTCATAAATCGCAGAAGAGGTTCCTTTCCCGCAGAAGCGGAGCCGCAGAAGCGGCTTAACCACCGCAGAAGCGAAGCCCAGTGGCCCTCTAGTTTCCGTAGAAGCGGAATGTCTCTCGCATATGCGTGTCCGCACCTGCGTCTCTTTTATCGTAGATGTGGTCCTGGCCATTTAATTGAAGACCGCAGAAGCGGCTTAAGTTCTGCATAAGCGGGACCGCAGAAGCGGTCCCTTGTCCGCAGAAGCGGAAACCGCTGTTCAAATATAGAGATTTCGAGGGTTAGTTTTCAAAAGTTAGAAAAATCAAATTGAGCTCAAGGAAGGGCGATTTTGAGAGGATTTTGAATAGGAGATTATTGGGTAACGTTTCCTTAATCCCTTCTAGTTATATTTCATCGTTATGTAGTTAAATCCATCATTAAAATTCGATTCAGGATCAAAAAATTGGAAAAATTGAGTGAAGCTTCATAGGCTAAACTATTGAGTTTTGAGTGGGTTTTTGGCTTCCAATTGGGGAGATGTTTATATGGTTAGACTCGTGAGAGTACGAAGGTTCTGAAAATGTAAAAATTACTTGATTTCGATACGTTGACCTGAAGGGCATTTTGGTCACTTTACGCCATAGCTTTGAATTAAATAGTGAAACCAGTTGTTTGCAATGTTATTTATGATATGTAATTGAATTGAATAGATTTGGGTCATTTGGAGTCGGATACTCATGGCAAAGGCGTGGTTTCTGGTTGATTTCTGTACCGACTCGAGGTAAGTGGCTTGTTTAACCTTGTGTGGGGGACATTTCTCCTTAGGATTTGTTATTTGGTATTTGAGTGCCTTGTACGTGAGGTGAAGAGCGCGTACTTGAGCCAATTGTTGAAAATCCGGTTTTTACTTAAGATATTGAGATTGAGTTTCTTTCAGATTTGCTTTATTCTACTTGCAATTATAACCTGAGCTAGATTAGGAAAGCATGTTTAGTTGATTTAACTTGCCTAATTGCTTAAGTTGCCTTGACTGCACTACGTGAAGCATGCTAGGCTAGTACTACATGTTGCTTGTCTTTTGTGTACTTCATTTCTGTGTATCTTCAGGTTGTGATTGCGCATTTATATTGGGACTACGGATGTGGGATTCTGGTAGCTCCCTCCCTTATTTTTCTACTTTGGGACTACGGGTTCAATTCCCAGTAGATCCCCCGTGTTTACTTTGTTCTTGTGTAGTTGTTGTTGCCTCGTAGGCCTGTCTTATCTCACTGCCGTGCTCTTATTACTGCCATTTCATTCATACTGTTAATTTATTATTATATTTTTCCTCAGTAGGGCCTTGACCTTCCTCGTCACTACTCAACCGAGGTTAGGCTTGGCACTTACTAAGTACCGCTGTAGTGTACTCATGCCTCTTCTGCGCATGTTTTTCATGCGCAGATCCAAGTTCCTCCACCCAGGCGTACTATCATCGAGGCGGAGATATCTAGCGGAGATTTCGAGGTATATCTGCAGCGTCCGCAGACCGAAGAGTCTCCTTCCTTATTCTATCTGTAGTGTTTGGATTCTATCATACTTTTGATGTAGACATTCTGGAGATTAGAGCATTTACAGTATTTCTTTTAGCCTGTGCTTCCCGTGAGTTTTCGGATTTTGGAGTTGACTTGTATACTTCCGCATTTCTTTTGAGTTGTATAGGCCGAGAGGCCTTATATGCAGTTATTATTTTAATATGCTCAATTTTAATTAATTATTCCGCAAGTTAGGTTATTTTTTCCGTATTGTTAGGCTTACCTAGTTATAGGGACTAGGTGCCATCACGACATGTTCACGGAGGGCGAACTGAGGTCGTGACAACAAGAGAACGAAACATGATTCCGACAAATAAACAAAACAAAAACAAAACAGTAAAAAAAACAAAATAGAAAAATTAAACAAACGACTTACCTGATCGTTAGGGGGGGAAACAGAAAGATGGGTGGGGATTGTGGCTGGAAGAAAGAATAGGGCAAGGGAACTGTTTGAATACAGAGGGAGTGGAAATGGTGGTGTTTAGGGGTGTAAAGGATGGCTTGTTTTTTGTTTAAAAAAAATTAGAACTTATCTATTGAGTAGCCTAGCCGAAAAAACGAAAATAAAAAAAAACAAAAAAATTAAAGATTCGCGAAGTGGGGCACGCCATGCCCCAACTTTACTGTTTTTTTTTCGTGTGTGGCTGGCCTGGGCTGCATCTGCCCTCGCGCTAGACATGGATTTAGACGAGCCTAGTGCTGACCAATTTTTCGGCTATTTAAATTTAGCTACGTTTGGCCTTTTTTCATGATTTCTTCACCCCGAGTCATTCCAATTTGCACAATCTCATTCCTAAAACATTTATAAACATGTCAATATTTCCACAATTCTCTTTTTTCTTTTCTTTTTCTTTATTTTTGTTTTTTTTCATTTTTGTTAATTTATACAACATTATAATGTGTTGCCTCCCATGAAGCGTCTGGTTTAATGTCGCGGCATGATGCAGGTCATCACACTTAAGGCTCGCAAAACATTGGTGGCACGAGCAAACGAATCACGGACACCAGTATCATGTCACCTATGCCCACATAATAATTTACCCCGTGCCCATTGACTCTGAATGTGCGAGAGTCATTTTATGCAGCAATCTCTACGGCACCAGTGGGGTGAATCTGTACCACACGAAATGGTCCTGACTATCTTGACTTTAATTTGCTCATAAATAACCTCATTCTTGGATTGTATAAAAATACCATATCTCCGGGTTTAAATCTCCGCTCAATAATATTTTTATCATGTATCATCTTCATTCTCTCCTTGTATAATCTTGTGCTCTCAAAAGCGTGGTATCTAAACTCATCAAGCTCGTGCAACTCCGTCACTCTACTTGTTCCCGCAGCTTCAATATCGAGATTCAACTGCCTCAACACCCACAAAGCTCTATGCTCCAATACCACCGGTAAGTGACACGCCTTCCCAAATACCAACTTGTATGGTGACATGCCGATCAGAGTTTTGAAAGAGGTTCGATAAGCCCAGAGTGCATCATCTAACTTTCTCGCCCAATCCGTTCTAGTAGCATTCACATTCTTAGTCAGTATAATCTTTATCTCTCTATTCAAAACTTCCACTTGCCCACTGGTTTGTGGATGATATGTGGTTACACCCTTGTGGCGTACATCATTCTTCTCTAACAACTTCATGAAGGCTCGATTGCAAAAGTGAGTGCCTTCGTTACTGATTATTGCCCTTAGAGTGCCAAATTGGGTGAGTATGTTCTTTCTCAAAACCAATTACCCCATTTGCATCATTTGTAGGGAGCGTTGCAGCCTCCACCCATTTAGACACATAGTCCACAGCGACGAGTATGTACTTATTTCCATATGAGATGACGAAAGGCCCAATGAAATTGATTCCCTATACATCACACACTTCTACCTCCTGAATTGGGTTCATAGGCATCTCATGTCAGCGGGAAATATTCCCGGTTCGTCGGCATTCATCACAAACCTTTATCCATAAATGTGCATCTTTGAACAATGTTGTCTAGTAGAAGCCTAACTCCAAGACTTTCGCAACTGTCCTTACTCACCAGAAATACCCGCCATATGGTGATGCATGACATGCCTGTAGAATAGAAGACTGCTCTATCTCGGGGATACATCTTCGGATCATGTTATCAGTACAAATCCGGAATAGATAAGTCTCATCCCAATAATACATGCGACAATCACGAAAGAAAATTTTCTTTTGGATAGAGGAAAGGTCATAAGGAACAATATCGCTCGCTAGGTAGCTTGCAATGTCTGTATACCATAGCGCTTCCTCAAGACTTATAGCTAATAGTTGTTCATCTAGGAAAGTTTCCAGAATATCTTCTACCTCAACCTTCGTCTCAGCTCATTGGCCTAGACAAGTGATCAGCGACTTGGTTCTCCGTTCCCTTTTGGTCACGGATTTCCAAATCAAATTCTTGGAGCAATAGCACCCATCAAATCAGGTGCAGTTTTGACTCCTTCTTCTTGATTAAGTACCTGAGAGTAGCATGGTCAGTATAAACAATTACCTTTGAGCCTATTAGGTATGACCTGAATTTGTCAAATGCGAACACCACTGCCAGTATCTCCTTCTCAGTCACAGTGTAGTTTAGATGGGCTTCACTCAGGGTTCTACTTGCGTAGTATATTGGATGCATGATTTTATATTTTCGCTACCCAAGAACTTCTCTCACAGCATAATGACTTGCATCACACATCAGCTCAAATGGTTGCTCCTAGTCAGGGTAAACTATGATAGGTGTTGTTACCAGTATCTTCTCCAATTCCTCAAACGCTACCCTGTAGTCATCAGAAAACATAAAAGGGTGATCTTTTTCTAGCAATTTAAACAAGGGGTTAGCAATTTTGGAAAAATCTTTTATAAATTTCCTATAGAAACTGGTGTGCCCAAGGAGACTTCTGATTGCTTTGATAGAAGTGGGTGGTGGAAGCTTTTCGATCACATCAACCTTTGCACGATCTACCTTAATGCCTTTACTCGACACTAGGTGCCCCAAGCCTATACCTTCATGTACCATGAAATGGCACTTTTTCCAGTTGAGTACCAGATTCGTCTCGATACACCTCTACAATACTCTTCTCAAGTTCATAAGGCAATCATCGAATGAGTTCCCCACCATTGACAAGTCATCCATGAAAACCTCCATTATTTCCTCTACCATATCCGTAAAGATGGCCATCATGCACCTTTGGAATGTGGCAGGTGTGTTGCATAGGCCAAACAACATTCTCCGAAAAGCATAGATTCCATAAGGGCAGGCGAAAAATGTTTTCTCTTTGACCTCCGGGGCAATAGAGATATGATTATACCCCAAGTACCCATCTAGAAAGCAAAAGTGGGACCTTCTTGCTAATCTATCCAGCATCTAATCAATGAATGGCAGTGGGAAATGGTCTTTTCGTGGGAAATGGTCTTTCCGGGTAGCCAAGTTCAACTTCTTATAATCCATACAGATTCGCCAACCTGTGACTGTTCGTGTAGAGATCAATCCGTTCTTCTCATTTTTCACTACCGTCATACCTTCCTTTTTTGGCACACACTGAACTGGACTGACCTAGTTACTGTCACAGATGAGGAATATGATTCCCGCATCTAACCACTTAATCACTTCTTTCTTTACCACTTCTTTCATGTTGTGGTTCAGCCTTTTTTTATCTTCTCTGGAAGGTTTGTGCCCATGTTCCAGTAAAATCTTATGCATACAGAAGGACGGGTTGATACCCTTAATGTTGCAAAAGTTTAACCAATTGTAGTCTTTCATCCCGTCAGTACCTACAAAAGTTATTCTGCCTGCACATCTAACAAACTAGATGCGATAATAACAGATAAAGTTGAGTTAGGTCCTAAGAAGGCATACCTGAGATAAGATGGTATTAGCTTCAGTTCCAACTTTGGTGGCTCTTCTATCGATGGCTTAGCTGGAGGAGTTTTCCTTCGTCTAAGTGCAAAGGCTCAAATTCGAGCTCCCTTCTCAAAAAACCTTGGCCTTCAAGAGCAAGTACCCACTTCGCCAAGTCTTCTCCATTGGCTTCATCTAAGTTCATGAGACAGACTGCTAGAGAGTCTTTAGTGTTCAACGTCTCATCTTCCACCTCAAAAATTATATCCACGGCATCTATTGGATAGCCATTAGCAAATTCACTTTGTCCCCGGATGGATTTCTACACGTTGAATGTTATCTCTTAATCATTTAATCTTATTTTGATCTCTCTGGTTTCCTTGTCAATTAGAGCTCTCCTATTGTCCAAGAATGGTCTTCCCAAAATTATGGGAATTTCTTTGTCAACCCGACAGTCAAGAATGACAAAATTTGCTGGGAACACAAACTTCCCAACCTGTACTAATACATCATCAAGAATATCAGTGGGCCTCTTCACTGTCCGGTCAGCCAGCTGTAGTAACATAGAGTGGGTCTAGCTCTTCCGATGCCTAGCCTTTTGTAGATAGCCAGGGGCATAAGGTTTATGATTGCCCCAAGATCACATAGTGCCTTAGCAAATGAATAGTCGCCTATTGTGCATGGGATTGTGAAACTCTCTAGGTCAGGCAACTTCTCAACTATGGGTCTCGTCACAACAACACTGCAAGTCTGAGTTAGTGTAACCGTGGCCAAGTATTGAAAGTCGAATTTGTGGGACATCAAGTCCATCATAATTTTTGCATAACCAGGCATCTCCTTGAAAGCTTTAATCAATGGAATGCTTTCCTAAGTTCTCTTCAACATCTCCAAGAATTTCTTGTACTGATCATCTTTCTGATACTTGGCCAATCTCTGTGGAAATGGTGCTGGAGGTCGCTTCTTCCCTGTGATTTAATTTTTTTTCTTGTTCAGGCACTGCTTTTACTGTCATTGTCACGCCTCCTTTTTACCTACACCCGCAAGGGCATAGAGGAGTTTTTCCACTTAAAGGACAATCGGAACAGGATTTATTTATTTAATTTCAGAGTCGCCACTTGGGAGATTAATGGTGTCCCAAGTCACCGGTTGAATCCCGAACTGAGGAAAGTTTGACTCTGTTAATAGTCCGCAAACCAGAAATCCGGATAAGGAATTCTGTTAACCCGGGAGAAGGTGTTAGGCACTCCCGAATTCCGTGGTTCTAGCACGGTCGCTCAACTTTTGTATTTGTTTTTATTTGATTTCTATATATGTTCCATTTTTATGTGCATTTATTAATATTCCGCTTTATTATTTAATTTCACAAGAATTTCAACGTCGTAAAAATATATTTCGGACCACGCCGTACCAGTACGCTCGTGGCTTTTAACACATTTCGACTTCGTTAAGATTTGGATTTGGCTCACATAAATGTGCACCCGTATTAGGAAGGTAATATTATTACAAATCGTGCCTAAAGCATCTACGTCTATGTTAATTTTGAGAAAGACCGTGAAATTTGCTAAACGGTCCTTCCAAATCTAAAATTTTTATAACAATTTATTTGAGGGCCCCACAATTGTATATTTGAAGCGGCAAGGCTCATCTCATTTTTTATTAAAGGCCATACCTAAAGTATACTATATTTTTTATGTGTTCCGTCTCTAATAACGAAAGAGAAAATCTTAATTATTTATTATTACCTAATAGTTTTTGCATTTTTGAGGCCACAAACTCATAAGAGTCCAGACTTTAGTTCATATTGGGCTTGACTACAGCCCATGTATCAATATCCTGGTTCAAATTTAAATTCGGCTGAGGTCCAAATCTTGGGCTATGCGTGTAACTATTTAAGCCCAATGACCAAGTGAATCTAATTAATATTGTTTGGACCAAGCCCATATGTATACCAGTAAACACATTAGATTTGTGCCAGTTCATTGAGAATCTGATTCGAATAACCACTAACATGTCCAAATTAGAACATTTTTACTTTATTTACAGATTACTAAATTTCAGTTTGTATTCAAATCAGTTCAGTTAATTAATTACAAGAAAATTTATTTTTATTTTTTTTAAGAAAATGCTATTGAACATGCTTCAGATTTTTAATCTAATCAACTTACATATTATTCAATAATAAATTTTCAGTGTTAATGATCTAAATCATAGCAGACAATACATAAACTAAAATGTAACTAGTAATCTAATAACAACAAAGTATTATATCAATTGTCCAGATTCTCTTTTTTAAAGAACAAAATATTGACAAAAACAGGATTTACATATTCATCTTAACTACTTGAACATTGATCACAATACTGCTAATTTTTAATTTCGATCAAGCTACTATCATTATGTCTCTATTTACTTTTACACTGACTGTTAGTTATTATGAACTCTTAACCTGAACAAATTAACATTACTAATATATAATTCGAATGTTTTTAAACAAGTATTAAACTGATTCATATATCTATTACGTAATATATTTCCAGTAAACTACTTCTACTGTGGTAGATTACGGAATTATACAGTTCAAATAGTCACAGTCCATATAGTCCATTACATATTCGAGCTATCCCTAATGAATACAAATATATCTAACTAAGTTCTATATTGATTAAAATGAAAAGATAATCAGTAAACTAAAGCTTCATTTCTTCAATTCGCATTTACAGCTTCAGACAATAGAGATGTACCTGGAATAGAACGAAAAATCAATGAGAATCTACTTCAATTGATGGAAAATAGGATCAGCAATGACAGTCTAACAGCAAGTGATGCACAGCTTTGATATCAATAAGAATAAACCCAGCAGAAGCAGATGAAACCAGCAGAAACAATAAACTTCCAGAGAACTTATATCTCGATGAACAAACAGGTCAAATAATCTTCAAATGACCCTCGGAATTCAATGTAACAGTAGAATTTTAACTGTTTTTGGTATTTTTTTTTGGAGTTTTTTTAAACAGGAATTGGTGAGAATTAGATCGAGAAGAGCAGGAACAGCTTTGTATATTTTAGATTTTTTCTAAACTTTTCAAAACTTATTAAAGGAGGTCACATGAGGCCTATTTATAGAGTATAAGGGAGGGAAATTTGAATTTCGGATTTACCTTATTGGTCCCTCCCTTTATTTCAATTTAACCCTTATTATTTTGTTAACTAATCTGTTCCAATCCCTTTATTAATACATAATTTCTCCTTTTCCCCATCTAGAATGTTCTATTTTATTGCTTTTACCCTTCTACCCCCACTTTTAACTAGTATTTTACTGCATTGCCATTTTATTATGCCTGAAATGCCCTTAGTCCCTTAAGTGTATTACAATTAAACCATTTATTTTCCCAAATCTGCCCTCACCCCCTTAGGATTATTACCTTTAAACCAACTAGTATTCCCCAAACTAACCCTGATTCCAAATCCTAGTTACCCTTTACCCGTACTGCCCTTTACCCATTTATCCCTTAGATCTTAACCAAATTACGATATTATCCTACTCCCTTATATTTCAGAATTAAAACTCAGCTATAACCAATACCCTAATTATCAACCCTAATTAAGTCATAACCATAGGGTCAAAATTAATCAGAATCAGTCAATTGCAAAGATTAAACAACTAAAAACCAATCAGAACTTTATCAAACACAATTCGAACCATGGTCAATCAAAACAAGTCCAATTTAACTACTGGCTAACAAAAATTAATCAAATTTTAAAACTAAAATTAAACCCTAATAGTATCAAATCGTAAAACAAAAACTAACAGAAATGATATTAAAATCCTATTATCAGAATTGACTTATTAAGACTTATTCTCTTTTAACAGATCAAATTTAGCGAACCAAAATTGATAATCAGAAAACTACAATCTTTTATCAAGAATTAAAAGAAAACAATACATGCAAAAGAATCGAGAAGAAGGAAAGAAAAAAGAAGACTTAGCTTTTTCTTTTTATTTTTCCGATAATACTTGTTTTTGGCTTGCTTTCCCTTCTATTTCTTTTAAAGACCCTCTTCCAGTGCCCAGGGGCCTTTTTCTTGAAATTTTAAAAACCAACAGACTCTTTTTGGTTTTCCAGGGGTCTTTGAGGGTCAAGATTGTCAGAAGTGGGTCGAGGAGGGTTAAAGGAAGGTCTGGTATGGTTTTGGCTCGATTTGGATAGACTGTCGTTCACCGGAGAAGGGTTCCGGCGAACTATTTTTCAAGATTCGAAGAGTTAGGGTTTTATTCGAGGTAAACGGTCTAGAGGGATGTAATGGAGAGGCTGAGGGCTATCTAGGGTGTAAAGGGTGAAACATTGGCATAGGTTGTGTTCGCCGGAGTAGGGTTCCGGCGACACTTAATTTGATATTCGACCAGATCGGAGGCTATTTGAGGGAAACGAGTTATGGGGGTAGAGAGAGGAGGTTCAAGGCTATCTATGGTGTTAAAGGCAAGGTCACCAGAGAGGGTATCGTCTCCCGCCGGTGAGGGTTCCGGCGAGAGTTTGAGAGAAGGGGGGACTGTTAGGGTTTGGTAATCAAAGACGATGAAGATGAAATGAGGAAAGGTATACCATATTGAAGGCCTCCTAATATTTTGAACCGTTGGATTAAGTGTATCAACGGCTCAGATCTCTTAAGCTCCTTAAACGACGTCGTCTATTTCAAATGGAACTCCACCCTCATCCGTTAGATCAACCAAATGAACGGCCAGGATTGACGACTCAATACATCGTCGTTTGATTTATTGACTGGGCTGAATTATAAGACCGTTAGATTAAATTTTCAACGGTTCAGATTGGATTGGGATGAAACGGGGTCGTTTTGGTGTTACGCTGGGCAGACTGGTATGGTCCCTTGGGCCTGGGTCAATTGGGCTGGGGTAATTTTGTTTTTGGGCTGTTTAATTATTCTGATTTTAGCCCAAGTATTATTGTTTTTGTATTTTGTATTGTATTTTGTATTTTTCTTTTCTTTTGTATTTTCTTTGATTTATTTTTCTGATTTTAATAAATTGTTAACTAATTAGTTTCTACCTTTATGGTAATTTTCGATTAAAAACATAAAATGCTATTTTTAATTTTTCTTTAATTTATTCTCAGAATGTATTAATACCAAAATTGCAAAATTAAAATTCTAATACATATGCATATTTTTTGTATATTTTTTATGAATTATTATGCAACTAATTAACACAAAAATGCCACAAATATTAACAAAATTTAAAAATCATTTTGTTTGGATTTTTATGAATAGCTTGCTTAGGGCAAAAATCACATGCTCACAACTGCCCCTCTTTGCTCGGGAACACGAAGAGTTTTCGTGCAAAGATAAGTGAGTGGTAATGAGGGATTTTTGCCCATTCGCATATTCCGTGTGAAGCATTTTTTGAAAAGTTTGACCGTATCCTGCTTCAGAAATTGCCTACATATCTTGGGCTAAACAGGAATCATGTCAGTGTAGTTCAGGAATGCCTGGTAGCTGGGACTACCAGGAGCTGTGATCTCATTGCTGTTGCTGTTGTTACTGCTTGCTGACCCCCTTATTACACCATTGTAAAGATAAAAGAAGCTAGCCTAGGCTATGCCCTATGATTTACAAAATCCTATCTAATGTCTGCTATCTTGTGTTCTTGAATTGCCTTGATCTCGCATCTTGCATTCTTTCAATATAACTTTGATTGTGTCCATTCTTCAGGTGGACTCCTGCTTACGATTGCTTGAAAAAGTATTCCCTTGTCTCCAGGTGGGTGCCTGCTTGCCGAAATTGAAATGCATTCCCTTGTTCTTCAGGTGGGCGCCTGCTTACACAATTGACAAACAAAGAAAATTTTTCTGCCCCAGTATNCGCCTGCTTACTGAAATTGAAATATATTCCCTTGTTCTTCAGATGGGTGCCTGCTTACTGAATTTGAAATGTATTCCCTTGTTCTTCAGGTGGGTGCCTGCTTACTGAATTTGAAAAGATATTCCCTTGTTCTTCAGGTGGGCGCCTACTTACAACAAATATACAAAACAAAGAAAATTTTCTACCCCAGTTTGATAACTGGGTGCATGATATTACTGAATATAATCTTGAGATATGAGTTGTATTATACTTCACTTGTTTTTCAGGTGGGTGTCTGCTTGCTGTACTTGAAATGTATTCCCTTGTTCTTCCGGTGGGTGCCTACTTGCTGAATTTGAAAAGATATTCCCTTGTTCTTCAGGTGGGCGCCTGCTTACCTAACTAACTTGAAAATATATTCCCTTGTTCTTCAGGTGGGTGCCTGCTTGCTATGCTTGAAATGGATTCCCTTGTTCTTCAGGTGGGCGCCTGCTTACTGAAATTTAATTGTATTCCTTTGTTCTTCAGGTGGGCGCCTGCTTACTGAAATTGAAATGTATTCCTTTGAATATTGTTGCTTTCCTTTAAAACT
>MU739208.1:5515-38994 GCA_026770625.1 Nicotiana glauca
GGGGCGCCAAAAGGAGGTGTGACAGTGGCTACTGGGGATGTCGTGTAAATAAATGATGACTCTGAGAGTTGTATTCCTGAAAAAGTATGAGTGTGTAATCGTATCTGATGGTTTATGTCTTGGGTGCCTGTATCCAAAAAAAATTGTGAGTTTTATAAAGGGGAAATGTTAGTCCGTCTTCCCGTGGACTTCGCTTGTCCTGCTCGACATTGTTTTCATTGAGGCAACGTCGCTAAACAAAGCGATTTTGATGTATTCATGCATGATTTAATAATAACGTAATCTAAAGACATAGTTGAAAATAGTTCTCTTTAGATGAACTGACAACTGCGACGTGGTTCAAGATATTGCGACCTCTCTCGCTCCGAAATTTTGAGGGTCCTCAAAATTCTGCACCAGTTTACTGGGCCGGTGCTTCTGACGGCTGCGTAAGATGACTGGATGAAGATCAACTTCGAAATTTTGAGGGTCCTCCTCAAAATTCTGCCTCAGTTTCCAATAGCGGGGAAAATGAAAATTTTATTGAATTGTGGCCGAACCCGTAAGGTTGCCTACATATCCCCTATTCAACGGGAATTAGGTCAGACGTAGTTCAAATTACATCATATAGGAAAGCATAAAGATTACACATAGTAACGCTTGACTGCATCTGAATTAATTGGCTTTAGCCAGACTTCTCCATCCATTTCTGCAAGTATGAGGGTTCCTCCTATTAGAACCCGGTGAACCATGTACAGGCCCTGCTAGTTAGGAGAGAACTTCCCTTTAGCTTCATCCTGATGCGGGAAAATTTTCTTCAATACCAGCTGCCCTGGCGTGAATTGTCTCGGCTTGACTCTTTTGTTGAAGGCTCTGGACATCCTGTTCTGATACAATTGACCATGGCAAACTGCATTCATTCTCATCCCGTCTATTAGAGCTAGTTGTTCGTAGCGGTTTTTACCCATTCTACGTCGTCAAGTTCTGCTTCCTGTATAATCCTCAAAGAGGGAATCTCCACCTCGGCGTGAATGCCTACCTCTGTACCATAAACCAACATATATGGAGTTTCTCTGGTTGATGTGCGAACTGTGGTACGGTACCCCAATAGAGCGAATGATAACTTTTCGTACCATGAGAACCTTAGCTTTGAATTGCTTAGTGACTTCTTCCTTGATTTTCAAACTTATGTCAGGCTTGAACTTTCTGAGCTTCTGCTTAACTGGTGGAGAGGCCGGATTTGTCGGCAATTTTTGAGCCACAATGGATGTGCTTAGACCAGTCATGTCGTCATATGACTAGGCGAATATGTCCTCACATTCCTTTAGAAATTTTGTGTACTCTTTCTTTTCTGATGGCGACTGATGAACACTGATGCGCGTTTCTTTGACATTCTCTGTTTTTCTCAAGTTAACAACCTCAGTCTCATCAAGATAGGACTTAGGTCTGTTCTCAAAATCCTCAACCTCTTTAACGACCTCTTCTGGTATATCATCCTCTTCTGAGTCTATATCCGTTTGTTGCGTTGTCTCGTCACAAGTCACAATCATCCGTTCATCAAGATAAGTAATAGTAATGCTGTGTAAATAAATTAAATGATAGAGAAAATAATAAGAGCGAGATTTATAAGAAACTGAAATGCTTTGATAAATTTCATAATTGTTTTGAACATTGGAGCTCTTATTTTTGAAATTAAAAATGCGAAAATGAAATCAACTAGCGAAAAAGTAAAAGGTAATGCATGGTGCTTTGTTCAGCCTTGCTTCCCCGAAGCTTTCCGGGCTCTGGTGGTTGTGATAGACCAATTGTGGAGGCGTGCTCCTTGGTTCACAGCTTGTATGGAAGGGCCTTCCTCCCCTTCCTCCTCGAAAATGACATAACAGTCCATATTATCGTCTTCCAAGAATAGATTCCTCATTGCCGCCAATGCTTCCTCTTCTTCTGACCCATATATGACATCTACTAGCTGGAAAGTCTGCTCCAGGTGAGGTATCAGGTGCTCCAGTGGATAGTAGGGACTGCGCCATGGCGGCGACCAGTGGTTGAACTCCTCCCAAGTGTATTCATACCCCAAACCAAAAGTGGTGCCATGTTTCTTCAGCTTGATGGGTTTGGCGATTCCCTGATGGTTTTTGCCAAGTCCCTTGCCAGGCTCGTATCCACACCAATTCAGTATGCTTTCAATCTTGTTGTCTCACCATTTATCCTTGTCCACGACGTTGACCCGCTCAATGTGGTGGTACGTTTCTCTACCTATTTTCCTTCTTCCTCCTATTACCGGGATGGTATGGCACTGTATATGGGATTGCTACCATCGCCATGAATGATCACCTCTTGGTGATTCCACTCAAATTTCACCGTCTGGTGTAGGGTTGATGCTATGGCTCCAGCGGCATGAATCTAGGGTCGTCCCAATAGCAAGTTGTAAGATGCTGAGATGTCTATCACCTGAAAATCAATGTCGAACCAAGTCAGTCCCATTTGCAGACACAAACTGATTTCCCCAATAGTGGACCTTTGGGAATCATCAAAAGCTTTGACGTTGATAGCCCCATCCTTGATCTCATGCAGGATCTTTCCCAATGTTTTGAGAGTTACCAATGGACAAATATTGAGGTTGGACCCTCCGTTAATCAGAATCCTAGTGATGAAATAATCTTCACATTGCATAGTGATGTGCAATGCTTTGTTGTAGCTGAGCTCTTCTAGTGGCAACTCATCTTCATGGAAAGTGATTTTGTGACTCTCAAATACCTGCCCTGCCATGTTTGCCATTTCTCCTCTAGTTATATTGCTAGGCACATATGCCTCGCTCAACACTTTCAATAAGGCATTTTTGTCACGCCCCAAATTCGTGGGACATGAACGGCGCTCGACCGGGTATCCCCAGTCAAGCGGACCTGGGTGCCTTTCCTATCCCACGCGTACCCCGTATTTTCATTATCCATTGATCAAAGGAAATAGTCACTTATAATTAAAACACCATTTTTACAAAACATACATAGTCACTTAATGAGGTTTACAACTTTCATCGCCCAATATACAAAATACATATTTACATAAGTTCATAACCCACATTTACTGTCTATGGAGCCTCTAAACATGAAAAATGGATGATATAGTACTTGTCGGTAACAAGGCTCCGGCTATACCTTATACAAATATCAAAATAAGAACCCACAATAGAAGCAGCATGAGCCACGCCAGGCCCCGAAAGGAAAGGGGCTCACCGATACAACTGACGGGAAGGGATATAGAGCTACGGTTGGTGGACTGGAGTACCTGCTATGGATCCACCTACAATCATAACACGAATGTAGCGCCCCCGGCAAAAGGGACGTTAGTACACTTGAATTGTAACAACACTTTTTAAGAAATAACAACAACCATTTACAAGTATTACCATAACCGTTCAATACTATTTTCCTTCACATGCGACAACTCACATGTTCTTTACATTACAACGACAATTGCCCACAATAATCCATAGATGTGGTTATCACAGTTATTCCAGTTGCATCGTTCATGATTTTCTTTCATCATTTGTTTCTCAACTCTTACCACCGCACTCAATCAAACCAATCACAAGAATTTCACGACAATCACAACCATACAAATCACAATAATTTTCATGAATAAGCCACATAGATATCACATGCCAAACATTCGTACTCCAATCAAGGCGATTCTACAAAGATCAAAGTTAGCCATACATACCTGGAGCTGAGTTCCTTTCTAATTTCTACTTCCAATTCACCAAAAAATCTAGCAATGTCAATATAGTGCATAAATTAATACACATAACTTAGAATAAAAGTTCACAATTACTACTTAAACTTATTTAGGTTATTAACCCCTTTCTTGCACAAGTCTTCACTCCCACCTAATTACTCCTACTAGATTTTAGGTTTTAATAGACATGCATGTATGATTTCAACCATTATTTTCAAGGACCAATGCATGAGACTCCCCCCTTAGTTTAAACCAGAAATTCAATGATAAGGGTTAGGGATTTTACCTGTAAGAAAAGGGGCATGAAGATAAGCTTGAATTTCCCGGCCCGGATGGCTTTGAAGAACCAAATTTTGGAGAAGATGACTTTCTCTCTCAAGACCCTTTCTTACCTCTCTCTTATTTTGCTCAGAAAGATCGTTAAAATGAGGGGTTGGGGTGCTTTATTGAAAAGGGGTCGGGTTTTAAAATTTTAAAAAATAGGAGCCCGAGCAAGATCTGCGGTCGCATTTTGCGATCGCAGAATTGAAATGCGGTCCGCAGATTGGACCACATAAATGCACCCAAAACACTGAAGGGTCTGCTTGGGTCTGCGATAGGAATGCGGTCCGCATTCTTGTTATGCGGTCCGCATTCCTAAAGGGTCCGCATATTGATTATGCGATCACATATAGGACCGTATTTTCAACTTCAATTTCGACTTACTTACTGGTTAACTCTGCGGCAGAAATGCGGTCCACATACTTGATCTGCGACCGCATAATGGAAATTTTCTGGAAAATTTTGATTATTTTGATTTTTAAGTGCAAAATTAGTAAAAAAGGTCCGAACCGCACACATTCTTAACACATATTCGGACCTTGGCACTACCAGCTACTAGGTTTTGAGCACAAGATTTTTACGGGGCCTTACATCCTCCCCCACTTAAAATCATTCGTCCTCGAATGAGGATTTTTGAAAATCAGTTGGTTTGAAAAGCATGATATGCAGGCTCTCAAAATTTTCGCTAACTCCCATATTTTTAGAAAATTTCGCTAGAGTTTCCTTTGTATTGTGGACATATCTACCTAACAGAGGGCCCCCGAAACACAAATTCCAAACACCATAACATGATTACAACTGTCCCTACATCTGTCATACAATTTCCTACCTTAACAATTGCACACATTTGATCACTTGATACGTTTTTCTTATGAATCAGTTATCTCAATCAGTTTCACATAATCTAACCATTTCAACATACCACATGCATACAAGTAATTTGTTACCAACTTATACAATCATTAATTGATTACTTATCACAAGAGTCTTTGTCAAACTTTCATTTACCAAAGAGATGTTCACATGACTTAAAACAATCACAACACCTATAAGTCTTGCACAACTAGAGGAACTTTACTAGTATTAGGAAGGAAACAACTCAGACACAATGATAGTTGTTTTAGAGATAGAAAGGTCACATAATTTCTTCTAAACTTGATCAAATAGATGGGGATATTTCTCTTTCATTTCCTTCTCCACTTCCCAAGTGGCTTCTTCGACTTGTTGATTTCGCCACAACACTTTAACTGAAATAATTTCCTTGTTTCGCAATTTACGGACTTGTCTATCAAGAATAGCAACCGGAATTTCTTTATATGATAACTCTTCAGTAACCTTGATGTCTTCTACTGGCGCGATGGTGGACCGATCTCCAACCACTTTCCTTAACATAGACACATGGAACACCGGGTGCACGAGGGACATTTCAGGGGGCAACTCCAGCTTATAAGCAACTTGCCCTATCCGTTGAGGGATCTGATATGGTCCGACATACCTAGGACTCAACTTTCCTTTATTCCCAAATCGCATGACTCCCTTCATAGGAGACACCCTCAAGAATACCCAATCATCAACTTGGAATTCCAACTCTCTGCGACGAACGTCCGCATAGGATTTCTGGCGACTCTGAGCAGTTCTCATCCTTTTCTGAATGACTTTAACTTTCTCCATAGCCTGGTGCACGAGATTCGGTCCTATCAATTCTTCTTCACCCACTTCAAACCACTCAATCGGAGACCTTCACATTCTTCCGTACAATGCCTCAAATGGGGCCATCAGAATGCTAGCATGAAAGCTGTTATTGTAAGCAAGTTCTATAAGGGGCAAGTGGTCATCCCAATTACCTTTGAAGTCCAAGACACAAGCCCGCAACATATCTTCAAGCGTCTGAATAGTCCGTTCTGCTTGACCATCGGTCTGCGGATGGAAAGCCGTGCTGAGATTCACCTGGGTACACAAACCTTGCTGAAATTTCTTCCAAAAATGAGTTGTGAACTGAGCCCCTCGATCCAAAGTAATAGAGAGCGGAGTACCGTGAAGCCTCACTATTTCCTTGATGTACAACCGAGTATACCGTTCTACGGTATCGGTGGACTTGACTAGCAAGAAGTGAGCTGATTTGGTGAGTCGATCCACTATCACCCAAATTGAGTCGAACTTTCGCTGAGTGCAAGGTAATTCTACCAAGAAATCCATGTTGATCATCTCCCACTTCCACATTAGTATTTCCATAAGCTGTGTCAACCCACCAGGTCGCTGATGCTCAACTTTTACTTGCTGACAATTTGGACATTTAGATACAAAGTCAGCCACACCCCTCTTCATACCGTCCCACCAATAAATTTCCTTGAGATCATGATACATTTTCGTAGAACTCGGGTGCACCGAATACCTGGAATGATGAGCCTCCGCCATTACTCTCTCCCGAAGGTTATCCACATGTGGAATACATAGCCTTCCTTGACATTGTAGCACATCATCATTGCCGTTGAGTGAAAATGCTGAAGTTTTGTTGTTTATAACTGCCTCCTTCATCCGTGCCAATGCTGGATTGACGAACTATTTTTCCTTGACTTCCGCTACAAGCGACGGTTCTGTTCTATTATGCACCATAATTTCCTCCTCATTTGGGGTCGAAATGCAAACCCCAAGAATGACCAACTGATAGACCTCCCGATCTAGGAGCCTCTGATCCGCCCCCAAGTGAGCCAAACTACCCATGGATTTTTGACTGAGGGCGTCGGCCACAACATTCGCCTTTCCTGGATGGTATAAGATGTTCATATCATAATCTTTAAGTAATTCTAACCACCGCCGCTGCCTCAAATTTAACTCCTTATGTTTGAACAAATATTGGAGACTCTTGTGGTCTGAGAACATATCCACATGGACCGCATAAAGGTAGTGCCGCCATATTTTCAAGGCAAATACAACTGCTGCAAGCTCCAAATCATGCGTCTGGTAATTCTTCTCGTGATTCTTGAGGTTCCTTGAAGCATACGCTATAACCTTCCCATGCTGCATCAATACACACCCCAAACCGACCCTGGAAGCATCACAATAGACCACAAATTCTTCCGTGCCTTCCGGCAAGGCCAATATCGGTGCCGAGGTCAACCTTGACTTCAATTCCTGAAAATATTTCTCACAAGCGTCGAACCATTGGAACTTAACTGCTTTCTACGTCAATTTAGTCAATGGGGAGGAGAGGGTAGAGAATCCCTCCACAAACCTCCGGTAGTACCCGGCTAAACCCAAGAAGCTACGAACCTCCGTCAGGGTTGTGGGTCTAGGGCAATCCTTCACCGCTGCAATCTTCTGGGGGTCCACATGAATCCCTTCAATGGAAACAACATGACCCAGAAAAGTGACGGACTCCAACCAAAATTCACATTTTGAGAATTTAGCGTACAACTGGTACTGATGAAGAGTCTGCAAAACTGCCCTGAGGTGATAGGCATGATCCTCCCGGCTTCGCGAATAAACAAGGATGTCGTCAAAGAAAACAATCACGAAGGAGTCTAGAAATGGCTTGAAGACCCGATTCATAAGATCCATAAAAGCTGTCGGGGCGTTGGTTAGCCCAAAAGACATGACCAAGAATTCAAAGTGACCATAGCGAGTTCTGAAAGCGGTCTTGGGAATATCCTGCTCCCTAATCTTCAATTGGTGATATCCTGACCGTAGATCAATTTTGGAGAAGAATCTTGCACCTTGCAATTGGTCGAATAAATCATCTATCCAAGGCAAAGGATACTTATTTTTGATGGTGACTTTGTTGAGCTGCCGATAATCAATACACATCCGGAGCGACCCATCCTTCTTCTTGACAAAAAGAACCGGAGCACCCTATGGCGACACACTCGGCCGTATGAACCCCTTTTCTAATATGTCTTTCAGCTGCTCCTTTAACTTCATTAACTCTGCTGGCGCCATCCTGTATGGAGGAATAGATATTGGCTGAGTATCTGGCAATACATCAATCCCAAAATAAATCTCCTTATCTGGCGGAATCCCTGGAAGCTCGTCCGAACATACTTGAAGGAACTGATTCACGACCGGCACAGACTCGAGGGTGGACACTTCTGAAGTGGTGTCCGCCACCTGGACCAAATGATAGATACACCCCTTCCTAATCATCTTTGAAGCTTTAAGGTAGGAAATAAACCTACCCTTCGGCACCACACCATTTCCCTTCCACTCAGTAACTGGCTCATTAGGAAACTCGAGCCTCATGATTCTTGTTCGGCATTCAAGTTTGGAAAAACATGAATAAAGCCAGTCCATTCCCATAATAACATCAAAATATACCATTCCAAGCTCGACAAGATCGGCCGTAGTAATACGACCTCACATCGCGATAGCACAATTCCTATAAACTCGCACGGCAATGATAGAATCACCAACCGGAGTCGATACAGAGAATGGCTCATGAAGCTGTTCGGGTTCTGTCCCAAAGTTTGAAGCAATGAATGGGGTGACATAAGACAAAGAGGATCCCAGATCAATAAGAGCATAACAATCAATGGCCTGAACAGACAAAATACCTGTAACCATATCTGGAGAAGCCTCTGCACTCTGGCAACCACTCAAAGCATAGAACCGGCTAGGTCCACCCCTACCACGAGCTCCACCCCTAACTGCACCACGCCCTGCTGGAGCTGGAGGACGCACAGATGATGTAGCAACTGAAGATTCGGATGACTGGGTAGATCCCCTACCCATACCCTGACTGGGCGCACGACAGTCCCGCTGGATGTGACCTCTCAACCCGCACCTATAACATACCGGGATATCCAAATAGCAAGTCTATGTATGGAACCTCCCACACTTGGGGCATGTATCTCTCCCCTGCTGCTGGCACCAAACTCTTGGATGACCAGGCTGACGGAACCTCCTGCTGTCTGAACCTGGTCTCGAGTGACTGCTCTGCTGGTAACTGTGCACAGATGGCGGTGTACTCGCTGAGGACTGAGCATGTGACTGGGATGGCCCTGATGACCCTCTCCTCGGAACTGGTCTCCCTGAGTGGCCCGCTGATCGGTCGCTGCTGCTATTCTCCCTTTCCGCCCGAGTCTTCAATTTCCTAGCCTCTGTGGTCTGAGCGAATCCCTCAATATTTCCATGTAAGGCCACTGTAGCAGCCTCATTCACCACCAAGGGACTAAGGCCCTGAACGAATCGCCGAACTCTAGCTGCCATTGTCGGCACTAACTGAGGATCATACTTAGACAATCTTACGAACTCCATATGATACTCCCAAACACTCATAGTGCCCTGCTTGAGGGTCTCAAACTCAGTGGCATGGGCTTCTATTATCTCAGCAGGCAGGAACTAGTCCATGAACGCATCTACAAACTCATCCCATCTGGCCGGGGGTCCTCCCTCCCCACGGGAGCCCTCCCACATCTCGAACCATGAATACGCTGCTCCCCTCAACCTGTATGATTCCAAATCAACTCCCTCTGTCTCTAAAGCTTTCATCACTCGGAGGGTCTTATACATTTCATCCAGGAATTCTTGCAGATCGGCCTCTGGGTCTGTGCCTGAGAACTCTGGAGGGGCTAGCCGCAAAAACTGGTTAACTCTGGAACCGGCTGAATCTCCCTGTCCGCTAAAAGATGCAGGGGCACCCTGGGATCTCTGGGCCTGGGTGGCCATAAACTGGGTCAACATACGGATGGCTCTTCTAAGGTCCACATCACAAGCCTCGGGACCAGGAGTTGGGATGGTGCCAGAATCAGGAATATCGGAGGGAGAGATTGTGGCACCCTCTGCCGCTGCAGGAACAGGAACATGTTGGTCTAGGACAGACGGTCCAGGTAGGTTCAAGGCCGGGGAGTCACTCTCATACACGGCATCAGGTACATGATTCATAGCCTTACTCGTGGTGGTATTGGCCCCAAGGCCGAGTCTAGCTCTCTTCTTAGGTGCCATTACTGAAAAAGTTCGGAACAAGGCACGAGTTAGATATAGATACTTTCACATTTCACTTCACCGCACGATACGGAATAACAAATAAGTGGGAAAATTTCCTAAATGTCCATGCAGCCCCCCACTTATAGATGTGGTCGACTTCACACCGATAAGTAGGGCTCTACCAGACACGGCTCCGAGACATCCTAGGACTCCTTTAAATCTTAGGCTCTGATACCAAGTTTGTCATGCCCCAAATTCGTGGGACATGACCGATGCTCGACCGGGTATCTCCAGTCAAGCGAACCTTGGTGCCTTTCCTATCCTACGCGTACCCCGTATTTTTATTATCCATTGATCAAAGGAAATAGTCACTTACGATTAAAACACCATTTTTACAAAACATACATAGTTACTTAATGAGGTTTACAACTTTCATCGCCCAATATACAAAATACATATTTACATAAGTTCGCAACCTACATTTACTGTCTATGGAGCCTCTAAACATGAAAAGGGATGATATAGTACTTGTCGGTAACAAGGCTCTGTCTATACCTTATACAAATATCAAAATAAGAACCCAAAACAGAAGCAGCATGAGCCACGCTGGGCCCCAAAAGGAAAGGGGCTCACCGATACAACTGACGGCACGGGATGAAAAGCTACGGTTGGTGGACTGGAGTACCTGCTATGGATCCACCTACAATCATAACAGGAATGTAGCGCCCCCGGCGAAAGGGACGTCAGTACACTTGAATTGTACTGGTATGTATGAACAAACTTGCTCCAAGTAAACTCAAGCCATATACAAGTAGGTAACAATAATAGAAACAACAATCAAATGCACAAGAAAGGAACAATCAAGCCAAACAAATTTTCAATCTCTCATGTTTTCCACCTTCCACAATTCCACACCAATGATTCATAATTTACTCAAATGTTTATTTCAATGGTGATTTCGATCAGTTTTCCACCCTTATTACCTTGTCCACCCTTATTACCTCGGCCACCCTTATCACCATAACCCACACCTTATAACTTCGTGTTGCAGCGCGCAACCCGATCCCACAGTATAGTCACAATCCACAAACAACACAACAACAGCCAACAATTTACAAGGATTCACAACAACACTTTTTAAGAAATAACAACAACCATTTACAAGTATTACCATAACCTTTCAATACTATTTTCCTTCATATCCGACAACTCACATGTGCTTTACATTAAACGACAATTGCCCACAATAAGTCATAGATATGGTTATCACAGTTGTTCCAGTTGCATCGTTCACGATTTTCTTTCATCATTTGTTTCGCAACTCTTACCACCGCACTCAATCAAATCAATCACAAGAATTCCATGAAAATCACAACCATACAAATCACAATAATTTTCATGAATAAGCCACATAGATATCACATGCCAAACATTCGTACTCCAAACAAGGCGATTCTACAAAGATCAAAGTTAGCCATACATACCTGGAGCTGAGTTCCTTTCTAATTTCTACTTCCAATTCACCAAAAAATCTAGCAACGTCAATATAGTGCACAAATTAATACACATAACTTAGAATAAAAGTTCACAATTGCTACTTAAACTTATTTAGGTTATTAACCCCTTCCTTGGACAAGTCTTCACTCCCACCTAATTACTCGTAATAGATTTTAGGTTTTAATAGACATGCATGTATGATTTGAACCATTATTTTCAAGGACCAATGCATGAGACTCCCCCCTTAATTTAAACCAGAAATTCAATGAGAAGGGTTAGGGATTTTACCTGTAAGAAAAGGGGTATGAGGATAAGCTTGAAATTTCCCGGCCCGGATGGTTTTTAAGAACCATATTTTGGAGAAGATGACTTTCTCTCTCAAGACCCTTTCTTCCCTCTCTATTATTTTGCTCAGAAAGATCGTTAAAATGAGGGGTTGGGGTGCTTTATTAAAAAGGGGTCGGGTTTTGAAATTTAGAAAAATGGAGCCCGAGCAAGATCTGCTGTCGCATTCTGTGATCATAGAATTGAAATGCGGTCCGCAGATTGGACCGCAGAAATGCACCCAAAACTCTGAAGGGTCTGCTTGGGTCTGCGATAGGAATGCGGTCGCATTTTGCACCGCAGAATTGAACTCCACAAATCCTTGAGGAATTTATGCGATGATTATGCGGTCTGCATATTGATTATGAGATTGCATATAGGACCGCATTTTCAACTTCAATTTTGACTAACTCACTGGTTAACTATGCGGCAGAAATGCGATCCGCATACCTGATCTGTGACCGCATTCTAGACCACATAATAGAAATTTTCTGGAAAGTTTTGCTTCTTTTGATTTTTAAGTGCAAAATTAGTAAAAAGGGTCCGAA
Organism: Nicotiana glauca; assembly: GCA_026770625.1. Lineage (NCBI taxonomy): Eukaryota > Viridiplantae > Streptophyta > Magnoliopsida > Solanales > Solanaceae > Nicotiana > Nicotiana glauca. Next base: position 17,836 of record MU739208.1, read on the forward strand.
CTGCACACATTCCTAATACATATTCGGATTTTGGCACTACAAGCTACTAGGTTTTGAGCACAAAATTTTTACGGGGCCTTACAATTTTTATGTGCGCCTGAGCTTTGTAGCAGGGCCAAGATGGAGATCTGGGCTGGCATCTTGTTCAACTGATCGATGACTGAGTATTCCTTTGTTTGTATTTTCCTCCAGAGGTCATCAGGCCCAGTTTGAGTGACGGTTGGTCATCCAGAGGTTTGCCTACTGGACTCAGCTAGATGTTCTGGAGTATAAACCCTGCCGATTCTTGTCATACCCTATGCCGTAACTGCTTCTCCGATTTTGGCTTTTTCTTTTCTCCTTGCCTCGGCTGTGTAATCCCAAGGAATGGCCTTCGTATGGAATGGTGTTATGGATAACATTGCTACGAGAATGGGTACCCTCATTTTGGGAGGTAACACAACAACTTCAAATGGTACAGGTGCTTTTGGGGATCCAAACTCAACCTTAATTGGTCCTGGCATCTTTGTAAAAGACAGTGTTTCAAGCTCAAGCAGTATGGACATGTTCACCTCAGCATCTTCAGAAGGCTAAATTTGGGCCACAATCGGGTTAAGAGTGACTGTTGGTTTCTTTGGATCGTCACCTTCCACAATTAATCCAATCGACCCTTTGGGGTCCCAATCATCTTTTATCTCGATCATGTGAACGCCTCCACCCTTGTGGTCAGGCAGAGGGTTTTTGCAAACATTAGGAGCAAGCACTTTTTCCACTATGATCTTGTTGTCAATTAAAGCTTGGATTTTATCCTTCAGAGGGCGACACTCATCAATGGTATGCGTCTTCATGCCGGAATGGTATGCACAGGTTTTGTTCGGGTTAACCCATTGGGAAGGATTTTCTAGAGTTATGCACAGGATTTTCAACTGATCGATGACTGAGTATTCCTTTGTTTGTATTTTCCTCCAAAGGTCATCAGGCCCAGTTTCAGTGACGGTTGGTCGTCCAGAGGTTTGCCTGCTGGACTCAGCTAGATGTTCCGGAGTATAAACCCTGCCGGTTCTTGTCATACCCTATGCCGCAACTGCTTCTCCGATTTTGGCTTTTCCTTTTCTCCTTGCCTCGGCTGTTTAATCCCAAGGAATGGCCTTCGTATGGAATGGTGTTATGGCTGACATTGCTAAGAGAATGGGTACCCTCCTTTTGGGAGGTAACACAACAACTTCAAATGGTACAGATGCTTTTGGGGATCCAAACTCAACCTTAATTGGTCCTGGCGTCTTTGTAAAAGACAGTGTTTCAAGCTCAAGCAGTATGGACATGTTCACCTCAGCATCTTCAGAAGGCTAAATTTGGACCACAATCGGGTTAAGAGTGACTGTTGGTTTCTGTGGATCGTCACCTTCCGCAATTAATCCAATCGACCCTTTGGGGTCCCAATCATCTTTTATCTCTGTCATGTGAACGCCTCCACCCTTGTGGTCAGGCAGAGGGTTTTTGCAAACATTAGGAGCAAGCTCCTTTGCCACTATGATCTTGTGGTCAATTAAAGCTTGGATTTTATCCTTCAGAGAGCGGCACTCAACAATGGTATGCTGCTTCATGCCGGAATGGTATGCACAAGTTTTGTTCGGGTTAACCCATTGGGAAGGATTTTCTAGAGTTATGGAAGGGATAGGGTGGACGTAACTAGCATGTTTGAGCCTTTTATACAGCTGGTCGATTTGTTCGGCGATGGCGATGTATTATTTGGGAGGTCTACGGTTTAAGTTAGGTAGAGTTCTAAGGAAGTTTTGGCGGGTGGGAGGTGATTGATAGTGAGAGGGTGGAGCATTATAGGCTTGGTAGACGGGTGCGGGTTGGGAATATCTTGGTGAGGTAGGTCGATATGTGGGGGGTGGAGCTTGGTAAGAGGGCGTGGGTGCTTGGTGATTCGGGATAGGCTGACATGTGAGAGGAGATATTGGGTAGGTTTGGTATTTTATTGGGGATTTTGTTCTCTGTGCAACCATCACGCACTCACATCCCTTTACTTAGGCGTGCCCCTAAACTCTAGAACCTTGTTGGTGGCCTGCAATGCCTCAAAGTTAGTGACCATACCACTTTTAATGCCTTCCTCGATCCTCTCCCCTAGCTTGATGATGTTGGAAAATTTCTGGCCTTCAATCAACATCAACCTCTCATAATACTGTGGGTCTTGAGCCTGGACGAAAAACTTGTTCATCTATTCTTCTTCTAAATCCGGGCTGACCTTAGCAGCTTCTGATCTCCAACGAGTAGCGTACTCACGGAATGTCTCCGTGGGTTTCTTCTTTAAGTTCTAGATGTAGAATACATCTGGCGTATTTTCCATATTGAATCTAAACCTATCCATGAAATCGGATGCCATACCTACCCAATCATCCACTTCTTGGGGTTTTGGCTAATATATCAAGATAGGGCATCCCCTTTCAAACTTCTCATAAAGAGCTTCATGCGAATCTTTTCATCTCTTGCGACTCTGACCAACTTATCGTAGTATGTCCTCAATTGGACCTTGGGATCTCCTATGCCATCAAACATTTTGAACTTGGGAGGTTTGTACCCCTCGGGAAGTTTGACATCTAGATGAATGCAAAGGTCCTCATAATTAAGCCCCTCGATACCTTTGTTTCCTTCAACACCCTGGACTCGGTTAGTCAGCTTCTTGAGTTCTGCGACCAGGTTCCTAATAAGATAGGCTTTGTCATCAGACCCCGGTGTGCTTGAAATAGGTTGAGTATATTGTGGTATGGTTTCCACATAGATGAGGGTGTGGTGTGGATGATCATTTGTAAAGTTCAGTGGTTTAGGAATGAGTAGTGGGCTGTTGTTCGAAGTGTGGCATGTGTTGCAGTGGTGATGGGGAGCGGGTTGGTTTTTTGGTTTAGGGATGTTTTGTGGAGGTGTAGGATTTTGAGCATTGACATCCGGGGTAGTGAGGGAAAATGATAATTTTTCCAAGTTCCGAACTTGGTCCAGTTCTTCCAGAAATTTTGACAACTTCTGCTCAAGTTGGGCGGCACTTTCCTTGGAAACCTGAATACCCTAAACAACCTCTACCCGTTCACCCGAGTTCTCCTTTCTGATGTTGCTCAAGTCTTCCATTTTTGCCTTGTTCTTGTTTCTGATAGGACTCGGTGGAGGCGGAGGGGGAGGGACCTTAAATTTTGTGGAGTAGGATGATGATGCCAGAATGCACGAACTAACCTTTTGGGGAGGGGAATAAAACAAAAGTAAAAACAAAAAAAGGTATTAAGTTAGTAAGGGTTATGAGAAGAAAATATTTCAATATTTAAACACATAGTTCAAGAATATAAATCGTGTCCTAATTTGGGTGCCTTGTTGTGCCCGAGGTAGGCCTAGAGACAAGTTGATTTGGAGAACTTATGATGCCAAATGCCTCATTTTATTGACAAAAATAAGACGAATCCCAAAACGACACTAAAAATTGCAGGAAATAAAATATCACTAATGGCCATTGGCCTTATTACATTTAAAGAAAAAAGAAAAGATCCTAACTACTTGGTCCCCGAAGGACTTTCCCCAGGTTGAATTTTCTCGTTGATCAAATCCTCCAGTTCGCGTAGATTCTCCAGTAGAAATGCTTTTTCCAGGTTCTCTCCTTCATTTCCCTCGGCATTCTGGCAGTCGGTGACTCTCTTTCTCACTTTTCCTTCCAATTCTAGCAGACTGTATTCCAGATACTCCATTTTTTCACTAGCCTTGGTGACCCTCTCTTTTCATTTGTTGATTTGGTCACTTGATGAGAGATTCCTCCACCAGGTCAGCATGAGTGAGGGTATACTGACCATACCGAAGTCAGGGACCTTGTTCTCTATTTTATGCAAAACGAAAGGGTTAAGACCATACCCCCCACCGGACTCGACTATTTAAACCAATAATTAGCATTAAAGCATTTAGTTCTCCAAATAAATGCACAGAACGTGGTGGTGTCCGTTTGGATTTCAAGGAAACCCGGTAGACTTTGGACAAGGCTATCTTAAAGAGTCATTATGTGGACACCATAACTGACTCGACTAGGTTTGACCATGATGCATGCACAGTTAAATAGAGTAAGGTTTCTATGGGGTATTATACCGGTACCCTTGAGCGTACAAATCAAAAGGGAAAGGCACGGAATCGTCGACTGCACCGCTGATCGACTGGTTTTATCGCAAATGTGCCTTTGCCAAATTTAAGGGGTGATAATATCGGAAGGGCGCAACCACTCATTATAAGCATTGCTATGGTATTTATTTGGCTCGAGTGGAATATGATGTTGAAATGCAATTACAAGAATGAAACAAGTTGTCACGTATTCGCACGTTCATAAAGTAATGATTACAATAATTTCTCATAATTACAACAGTATTGAGGGAAAGCGGTAAAAGCATTAAGGAAAAGAAAACAAAGAGCCAAGTCAGTTTCGAAGTAGAAGAGAGATAAAGACATTAAATAAAAGCAATAAAGTCACAAATAACATGAAATGGTAAAAGCCTAAAGAAGTCCCCAGCGGAGTCTCCATGCTGTCGATGGCCCCCTTTTTCTTTTAAAAGGCGAAATCGGGTTTACGACATGTGGGCGGATAACTCTTTTCCCTTTTGGGAATTGGGTTTTGGAGTTTGAAGAGTTGCCACCTAATGATTAAGTGCATTAGGACACTAATAAGGGTTTCAGTTGGAAAACCAGAGTTTGGGTAAGGGCTAGAAATTATCTTGAGGGGAAGGTGTTAGGCAACCCTCAAGATCCACTAGTCTAGTTCCCGGCCATGCTACAATTGTGACTTTAAAGCAAGTAAGCATACAAGAAAATTTCACATAAAGACCTCTATGTATAATGGTTACTAAACATGCTAAAATTAGGGATTAGGTGATTCCTAGTTATTTGAAAGAATGTCTAAGTGCAGAAAAATGGGACCAAATAATGAATATAAATAATCATATATAAAAGTGGGTGAGTAGAAAATTGTTTAGAAGAAGAGGACTGTGGAAAAATTAAAGGGGAAATGACTGAAACAAAATGCATAATTTCAAAGAACTGAAAATTGACAATCTAAATAATTACATAAAGGAAGGGGGTCCTAGGTTTGTAAAATACATGGATCATCCACACAACACCGGTAGCCAATCGTACGCATCGTGTTATCACGTGATCATCATCTCCATGTCTACCCTTCCCACCCCGTTAAGGTATTAAAGCGCGGAATGGTATCGTTACTTATCGCATGCTATTACCCGCCCCAATCCTATCAGTCTCGGAGGCAGTGAGGCTACTAGTCCTAAAGAGGAGGGAGTTGGGGATTTTAAGAATTTCAAAAGGATAAAAATCTAGGCGACAGGCAATAACAAATAGCATCTAAGAGGGAAGCACATAGCAGTTAAGGCTCAAGTAGGCCTCCTCATTCAAAATAGCAAATTATTTAGCATGACTTACAAATACTGATTAGGTCTTTGATTAAGAGAAGTGTAGGACAGGCTGGGTTATCATATATTTTCCAGATGAGGAGTCTGAATTAGCCCTGACTAAATGTAGTTATTAAAACTGATACAGCTAATCAATTACCTACTGGCTTGCCTAGGTGAAACTTATAGGAAGGATATCTAATAATGTAGGAGCATACTGATTTTGAGGAAAAGTTTACTGATTCTAGAAAAGGGATCTGCAGATTTTAAGACTGATTTTAGATTCCAAAACGAAACCGATTCAGTTAATTTAGTCCTATAGGCATAGTCTCTAAGTGTCGTAGATTTTAACAGTTGCAAGAGTCCTATGGACATGATCTCTAAATGGATTGATTATTATTAAGCCTAAAGTTGTTTGCCTAGTGGCGTATATATGCAGAAGTACATAAAGACTTATAGGCATGCTTTCTAGATGCTGAAATGCAGAATTATAAAAGACCCTATAGGCATGTTTTCTAAGCGCTGAAATGCAAAATTATAAAAGACCCTATGGGCAGGTTTTCTAAGCGCTAAAATGCAGAATTATAAAAGACCCTATAGGCATTTTTTCTAAGCACTGAAATACAGAATTATAAAAGACCCTACAAGCATGTTTTCTACCCTTTACATGCATTCATTCTCCCATCCCTTTTCACTATCCATCCCAATAGTTATTACAAAATTATTACAAACCGAATGAATCAAAAAGAAAGTAAAAATTAAATCAGCGGTTACAACTACATCTAATCGGCCTAATTCAGACTCAAGGTCCAATAATATGAGATAAACCAACTTCCAGGATCAGATTTGCAAAAGACTTTCTCATATTTGGAGTGTGTCAAAGTTCCCAAGAGTCTCAAAGGGACTTTGGGCTGTGCTTACACCCCAAAAACATTTCAGAATCAAGAACATAATGCAGTGTGGAAAGGCCATCTCTCAGATGCCCAAGTTCAGAGGGAACTCAGGGTCCCAAAGTAAGGCTCATAAGAGAGGGGCAGCACTTAAGATTCTAGGAATAAGTGTAAGTGCATAAAGGGGAAGGGAATCAGGGAGAGAGATGGTAAGCTGGTGGTCATACCCAGCAATTGGGATGCTGGCACACCCCTGACCAGCCTATTAGTCAAGCATTGAGAGTTCGGATCCATTGAAGATCAAGCCAAGGCCTGGACAATAATTAGGATACTGTCGAGCCAAGACTTTAACTCAGCACATAGAAGGGAATATGGGTAGAGGATTCATGATAGAAACAGAAGCAAAGAAAAGAGATATGAAGCACAAATTACAGCATATAAGCAATAAAGTAAACAAGAAGCCTGAAGTTCTAAACTAAACACATAGGGGGGTGAGGCAGAATACTTAAACAAAGGACATACCTGTTTCAAAGAAAATAAGTAAGCAAAAGTAGCCTTGAAAAAGTCGAATTGCAAACGGCAGTTCCAAAAGATCTCAAGCAAGCAAGATTAGAAAACAGTATTGCCCGAAAAGTGAGTTCAGTATGCGAGTGGTGTATTTTCATGTGTTTCTGATTACGAGAGAATTGACCAGAGAAAGAGGGAGGACTAAGTTCTTATATAGTTTTTGAAAACAAGTAAGGCAGGCCAAAAGTGCACAAATATAGAAACCAATCAATTAGTATCAATTAAGACAACTAGACTCCTTTAATTAGGGGGTGTAGGTCAAACGACTATTTGAGATGGAATAAGGAGAAAAAAATCAGTTTACTAAGGCTTAATTAAGGTAAGGAAACCATGTAGTGCACAAATAGGGTCAAGTACATAATTGGTAATTAAGGAAAGTTGGAATAGTAGTGTTCTTTATAAAGTAAAAATAAGGTATCAGTTTGAAAATTAGTCAAAAGGATCCCGGATTCAATTGTTATCACAAAGAAACTCAGGTAATTAAGGAAAGAATAATTAAAATGTTGGTACAGAATCACAGAAGAGGTACACAAGACCAAGTATTTAAGGAAAATATCACAAGACTAGGATTTTTAAACAAAAGGATCAAAATAAATAGCCAGTAGGGTAAAAGGGGTTCAATCGAAAGAAATCAGTAATGAATCACTAGCATGATTAAAGGGATTTTAAAATTAATCCTTGGTGAAATCTTTTGAAAGGGAAGTTTTTCTCATATAAAAAGCATACAGTTCAAACAAAAGAAAAGTCTAACGATGAAAGTTTCAGAATCACAGGCAAGTAGGATTTCGAGTTCGACTACAGGCTCACCCTTAGTCTGGAATCCTAGAATTCCAAAGTGAAACCCTAGTGCCATCTGCCCAAAGAAAAACTCCCAAATTTTAGGGTTTCAAATAGAATCAGAGGTGAGAAATTAAACATACGTGATAGCAAACACATTGATTGAAAGGCATGCTTGAGAAAATCTTGGAACCCACACATGTTTAAACAAAGCAGGTAAGAGTAAAACTCAGTAAAGTGAAACAAAATCAAAGAGCACGAACATATAGCAAAGAATAAGGAGCAAACAACCTAGTTAACATGTGAACAAAGAACAGAAAAAGGGGATCTCGTCAAATCGGGAAAGAAATAATAGAACAAATTTAAGAATAATAAGAAATAAATGAGCGAGTATAAACACACATAAGAGACGGCAAAAGAGCCAGAAAGCCTTTAGAGAAGTTTTTCCAGAAACCTTAAAATCGGATTCAAACAATTTTTGAAAAGGAAATTTGGGGAAAACCCCTAAAATGTCTGCTGAAGACCAAACACGTCACATATCTGAAAGAAATAGACGAGTGAGGAACCTTACAAGGCTTAAAATGGTAGAGAAGACCCTAGGATGAGAAGGTCTTGAGGAAAGTCGGATCCTGAGTTGGAGAGACTAATATTGCTCTAAACACGCCGGAGAATGGTCAGAGAGGCCATAGATCTTGCAGATCTGAGGTAAATCTAAAGGAAGCCATGGAAGTCGGCCTATGAGCTTTGGTTAATTCAGGTCTAACAGTGAGGGAGAGTGGGTATAGGCCATCCATGGCCAGGGCTCCCATGGATTCCGGTGGGAATGAGACGGGAGTAGGCCGAATTGGGCTAGGGTTTCGGAGAGGGCTAGAGAGGATTTGGGAGACGAGGGAGGCTATCTTTGGGTAAATGAATTAAGGTTAGGGGGTTAGGAGATTGAAAAAGGAAAGAATGAATTATGGCAGTTGATCAAAATGATCAACGACCAAGATTCAAAAGAAAACCGGACGAGTTTATAAATGGGGTCAAGCTGTCAGGTTAAAAAATGAAATTGGGTCGTTTAATTTAGGTGGAATTGGGGTTTAATTTTGGGCTAAAATTTAAATGATAATGTACTATGTGTTAAATAGCCAATTTTTTCCCTTTTAATTTTTATAAAATAGTTAAAATGATTTTAAAAATAAATTAAAAGCACTGAACTAGTTAATAATAAATAAGCATTAATCTAAAAATACTGGGAATAATTTTATAATCGTAAAATGCTATTAATTGTAATATAGACTATAATTGCAATTTTATGAAATTTAGCTTAAAAAATATCAAATAAATTTTCAAAAAATATGCAAAAATCACCTTAATTATACTTTGGTGTAAATATTAGGATGGAAATAAATTATTCACCAAAATGATATTTTTGGGACTAATTATTGGATTTTGCATTGTTAAAATAGACAATAAATTAATTTTAAAAATCTTAAAATTTGGGAAAAATACCAAAACCCGTGGGCATGCTTATATATACATACACATGCTATTTTTGTAGGTATTGTGTGCATAAAAATACACAGGGGAAAAATTGGGTATTAAAAGATGGAGAAGCCAGTAATGGTGAGTCTTCTCTACAAAGAAGGCAACGTTCATCATCAACTCAACAGAATGCTCCATTATCTGAGTTATCTACTCTTACCGAGGACGACGTCTCGATGCTCTGGGGGGAGTTTGATTTGGTAGAAAATACCAACCCTGCTATCAGGTCCCAACTGCTGTTCTTAGTACTGCGGGGCTAAGTACCAAGTTCCTACCGTCTTTGGCTGGTGAGCACCCAACCACCAACATTATACTTCATGCAAGTTCTTCACACCCTTCAACTCCATCAGATTCATCCACGTCTTCGCCAACACCAAAAACTGCTACATGGCTTTCATCTTCAATTGCTCTCCCACTAACAGTTGCTACATCATCTCCATTGGTCACATCTGATCATGAATAAGATGTTCCTCCTCCCTAGTCCCCAATTCATGGGAATTTTGGGCAAAATTATGCCGTCCCTTCTGAAGATCCGCAGAGGAGAAGGAATGTTACCCTCTCATTCTCTACCAGGTGAAACTTGCTTTCCTAAACAGTAGAGCTTGCTAACTATCTGAAGCCTTTGTCTTCACAAAAAGATTGGAAAAAGATCCAACCACGGTCGGGGGAATGTTTGTTGAACAATGCGATGCACAATGCCGCAACGGTGCGTTCCTTTATTCCTTTTTAATTTCTTCTACTTTTGCATGAATGTATTCTAAGTTTTAATTCTCTTGCTTTGTAGGCCAACTTTGTTGCTTTCGAGGGCCTTCAGAGGTTGATTCGTGAGAAAGAGGAGCTTACTTCTGAACGCAATCAGCTTTTGGTGGAACGGGACCACACTGTTCTTCGCCTCTCAAAACTGGAAACCAAAGCCCCTGAGGCCGTTATTTTGGAGGCTCGTTTGTAGCAAAGAGATCAAGATGTGGTAACCCTTAGCTAAGATATTGGCCCGGTGAGGGATAGATTTGAAAAAGCCAAGGCTAAATGGGCTGAAGTACAGGATGCCATTCTTGTTGTAGCTTGCGAGGCTGGTACTACCAAAAAGTAATTGAATTAGAATCAGCCTTGGACTCCAAAATAGAAGAGCTTGCGATGGAGTCGAAGTGTACCCAGTTGGAAGAGAAGTACAGAAAAACTATTGAGCATAATAGGCTCTTTAGTTCAACTGTTTGCGACCTTGTTATTAGCCTCCAATCTGTTAGGTCCACCTAGCAAAGCCTCTCTGATGAGGTAACCCAACTCATAGAAAAACTCAGGCGTCGAGCATCTTCCCACATTGTTTAAAAAACTTACGCCATGTATAACATGAGGAGAAAAACCTTGGAAGAGGCCAAAACAGGCATCCTTGACTTTGATGCCAAAATTGCTAGGGCCCGAGATCTTGAGTTGGCTGCTAAAAATGGACTCCCAGTGCAGTCTGATGCTTCTGGTTCTTTTGCTTCCGGTTCTGATTTTTCGTGAACTGAAGAGGAATCAGAGGATGATGATGCTTAAGACCAAACTGGGGAAAATGTCGAGCCATCGGCTGACCCACCTACTTCTCCCGGGGATGCAGACACTTCTTTTCCTCCAAGTTCCTGAGATGCTGCAATTTAGATTTTCTTTTCTTTTTTTGGTTCTACACTTTTTTGAATGTTCTTGTAAACAAAAACATATTTCTGCTCAATTATTGTTTGAGTCTTACTTTCATTTGAATATACATGCGAGTCTTAAACCTTTTTATTTGCTTAAGAATTTTGCGCTTTGCTATGTGTAGTCTCGGATGCAGCATCCTTGAAGTCTTTGGTTCCGAGCATTAACCCTTTCACGTGAGGGTTTCTTTAAGTTTTACGCAAGTATAATTTTTTACATCCTTTCGTGTATGTCTTCGGGTTTATTTTTCCCCAAAGGCATTTTGATTCCGGGCATAAATTCTTCTGAAACCAACCCTTTAATGTGAGGGTTTTCACAAGAGCCTTCGTATGTTTACGGTGCACTTGAAGAGGGCGTCTCCTGTTCATTACTTCAATCGCATTTGAACTACTTGTTTAATTTTCATATGAAAATGTAAGTTCATCGTTCATACAAGAAACATAACAAGAAAAAGATTTTATTTCATTTAATTCCTTCTAGTTTCAAAAGTACAAAAGCGTTTATTATGCTAAAAAGAAATTGCCATTACTTGTGGCTATCTTGTACAACTTTTTTCTACGGGGCTGGCTGCACAGTTCCCAGTCTTGATGATGCATTTTATTTTTGGATTTTCGTTGCCAGTCAACATCGCAGTGAGTGTTGTCGTATCCTCATATGATTCTCCTCAGTGTTCGAATATGAAGAATGTGAATTGGAATATTAGAAGTCTTGTGCCTTCAAATATTCCACCAATGAATTGCTAGATAATCCTTAATTCGGCAACACACCTTACTCCCCCCTAGGAATCCAAGCTATCGAGGAAAAGACTATCTAACAATTCTCTAGTGGTTTATGCTTGTGAATAGTCGGATAACCTTTGTCCGATAGCAAACATAACTTCCCAATGTGAATTTGCTATTGAGCCAAAGATTACCTAATTGTCCTTGAGTGGAAGCTTGTTTCTTTGCCTTTCTGTCGAAGGTCTTATTGCTGGTGTCTTTGTAGTAAGCTTTCTATCCTTGCCTCATTGAAAACCTTGCCAGAAAAACTCAATTGGGACAAAAACTGAACGAAGGAGAAAAAAGTGCAGCACATGCTTTCCGCTCGGATAATATTCTTTAGCAATAATATCTTTTAAGTGTGGCACGTTCCAGTTGCTAGGAAACTTATCTCCATTCCGATTCTCCAACTTGTATGAACCTTTCCCAGTGATAGCTAAAATTTGGTAGGGACCTTCCCACGTTAGACCCAGCTTCCTTGTGTTGAGCTCCTGGGTATTTTGAGTTCATTCCTCAGAACCAAATCTCCTACTTTAAAATAACGGAAATTGGCTCTCCAATTATAATATCCTCCATTCTCTACTTTTGAGCCGCCATTCTTACACGTGCCAAGTCTCTGCGTTCATCGAGCAACTCCAAGTTGATTAACATTTCTTCGTTGTTCGATTCATCATCTGCCTGAAAATATCTCAAGGTGAGTTTCCCGACTTCCAGCAGGATTAGAGTTTAATCACCATACATAAGGGAAAAAGGAGTCTCTCCTGTACTTGACTTGCCCGCTTTGCGGCATGCCATAAAACTCTAGGTAATTCTTCGGGCCAATTTCCTTTTGGCGCTTCCAACCTTTTCTTGAGGTTTTGGATAATCACTTTGTTTGTTAACTCCGCTTGACCATTCGCGTTCGGATGATAAGGTCAAGAGGTGATCCTCTTTATCTTCAAATCTTCAAGGAACTTTGTAATTTTTGCACCGATAAACTGCAGCACATTGTCGCATCCTATCTCTTTTGGTATTCCGGACCTACAAGTTATATTTTCCCATAGGAATTCGACCATTTCGCATTGTTTGATCTTCTGATAAGGACCTATTTCCACCTATTTAGAAAAATAGTCAGTCAGAATTAAAAGAAATCTTACCTTTCCAGGAGCCGGTGGAAGCGGTCCGACGATGTCCATCCCTCATTTCATGAACGACTATGGGGAAAGAACCAAGTGTAAGGGTTCTGCCAGTTAATGTACTAGTGGTGCGTAGTGTTTGCACTTATCACAATTCTGTATGAAGCCTTTGGCATATTGTTCCGTGTGGAGCCAGTAATATCCTACCCAAACTAATTTTAGCACCAAAGAATTTGTTCTTGAGTGGTTGTCGCATATCCCTTCATGGACCTCTCTCCTGACATAATTAGTTTCTGAAGCTCCTAAGTACCAGGCCAACGGGCCTTGGAAGGGTTTTCTATACAATTGGCCTTTCTTAAAGCTATAACATACAACTTTGGTGCGTAATGCTCGTGATTCTTTGGCGTCTTTAGGCAACTTCCCATGCTCGTGATAGTCGATTATTTCATTTCTCCAGTCCCAGACCAAACTAGTCGAATTCACCTCATAATAACCATCTGTATCTAGGACTGAATTCATCAGTTGTACTACCGTCCTGATTCTGGTCCCTTAATTTCTGTCGATGAGCTCAAGTTTGCCAATGCATTTGCTTCTGTGTTATCCTCCCTCGGGATATGAGTAATTTACCACTGCCGGAATAGAAATCACCTCAATCTTTTCCTTGTCGACTTCGATGCCATTCTTTGATATCTTGTGGCCAAGGACAATGCCTTCCTCTACTATGAAATAACATTTCTCTCAATTTAGCACCAAATTTGTTTCATCACATCTTGCCAACACTTTATCCAAGTTTGCGAGACAATCATCAAAAGAATTCCCGACCACCGAGAAGTCATCTATGAATACTTCAAGGTAATAATCCACCATGTCCGTGAAGATCTCCATCATACACCTTTGAAAAGTAGCCAGTTCATTGCACAACCCAAATTTCATCCGCTTGAAGGCAAAAGTACCGTAAGGACATGTAAAGGTAATTTTCTCTTGATCCTCCGGAGCAATAAGAATTTGGTTGTAGGCGAAATACCCATCAAGGAAATAATTTAAAGCACGGCCGGAATCGTGCCAACTGAGTTTGGACCTTCACCACGTATTTTTGCATGCGTTCCTCTTTGTTGTCAAAGATCTTGCAGACCTGATTTACCACTAACTCGGAATTAAATTTGATTACAATGATCTTAGAGTCAAGTGCCCTGGCCAATTCGAGCCCTGCAATCAAAGCTTCGTACTCGACTTTATTTTTAGTTAAAGGGACCATTTTGATTGCTTACCTTAAGGTTTCTTCCTAAGGCATAATTAATAATATTCCTAGTCTGGACCTTTCAATGTTGGAAGCTTGATCTCTTCCAATTCACACCTCAAATCAAGTTTATAAAACAATCAATTGCAATAGTAATACCCAACAAAGAGTCGGGGTCGATTTCCACAGGGAGCTATGTGTGGGAGTTAGGAGTATATATTGTAGTGTATGAGTTTGAAATATATCAATTTAAATTCCAAATTTTGGTGTTGGTTCTTTGTCTTTTTTAAACTAAGATTGAAAAATTATGAAGTGAAACTAGGAAATTATTTTTGTTGTTTTTCAAGTTTTGTAAAAAGCTAGGGATATGACCATCACTTAGGTGTTTGCCTAATGGGAAGTAAACCTTAATGTTTGTTTCGTTGATTGGGGTGTATTATAGCCATTAATCCTCAATTACCCAATCAATACCTCTCGGTATGAGAGTGATTTTTCCCGAATGGCTTTCTCAAGCCCAAATGGGTATTCCACAAAACGGTTGGTAAAAGATCAAGTCGGGTTATTACTATCTCTAGGTTGAACCCTTTAATTGTGATTACCAATCTCTGGATTGACCCAATATCTTGTTAGCCATGGTTTCCTAGACTAAGTCACTCTTTCTCAAGTAGAGATTAGGTTAAATATGCATGAACTAATGTTTTCAACCATTAACTTCACAAATTAAAGCATGGACAAGGTTAAATAATAAACACCCAACCATAAACAAACATTAAGTAAAAACCCATAAGGTTCACACACTAGGATTAGGTCACAACCCTAGTAAAAATCTAGCTGCTCATGCTTGAAAATAGAAGTAGAAGAAGAGATGCTAGTTAAACTCATATTAAGTTTGACACCGGTTATTAAGTTTTATATCCTACTTCAACCAAATTACGTATAAATAGTGAAGATTCCTCAAGTTCCTCTTTATAATAAATTATTGTTGTTTGACATTCAACATTTTGTTAATTTTTTTAAATTACTTTTTATTTGTCACGACCCGGAATTTCTACTGTTGGGATCATGATGTTGCCTAACATTTCACTTGCTAGGCAAGTCAACGTTAGAAGAACTTATTTCTTCTAACAATTTAAATGATAACATTAATAAAGAACTGAAATATTCCAAGTACAAATGCGGAAGCTAAACCAGCCAAACATCTATTACAAATCCCTGAACCTGGTGTCACAAGTACACGATCTACTAGAGTAATACATGTAAGGGTCTGAAATAAATACAAAGTTGTTTGAATGAAAAGATACAGCTAAACAAAAAGAGGATGAGAACTCCAGGAGATGTGGGCACTAAATGGCCGTACCTCAAGTCTCCACAAATGCCCGATCCGAGCACACTAATAAGCGCCGTTGGGACAGACTCCAAAACCTGCACACTGTGCAGAGTGTAGTATCGGTACAACCAACCCATGTACTGGTAAGTGCCAAGCCTAATCTCGACGAAGTAGTGACGAGGCAAATGCGGGTCATATACACTGCAACCTGTATGCAGTATATATAATAATGATAGAATAAATGAAATACTGAACAGAATTAAACTGCCTATTGAAAATGATAACCCAGCCTAAAAAATAACTAGCGTAGTCCAGAATTACCAATCTCTAACAATTCAAATGCAAATACCGGAGAAAAACACAGCTCAAGAAATGGAAACATAAAGGTTATTGCGGCGTGGAACCCGATCCACCAGACACCACATAATTCTCTCTTCTTTCACCATAATAGAATCAACACCAGAGATAATATATATAAATATGTTGAGGCACGCAACCGAATCCCACCATATATCAATATCAGTATCATAGTTCACCCTTATTTCACCATATCAATCCATCCTTATTCCCCTTGTTGCGGCGTGCAACCCGATTCCACCGTATAAAATATATTCACCCTTATTCTACCATATCAATCCACCCTTATTACATGTTGTGACATTCAGCCCGATCCCACCATATCATAACCAAATACTCAAAACACAAACAACTCATTAGTTCAACCACAAGCCTTTACAATCAATAAATACTAAACTGAACCAAAAGGGACTTCTACAGTAAAAAATCTACACGAGTAATACTACAGGGAGACCAATCCATCAATTGCCAATTTGAAGGTGCAAGTAAGTCAATTTTAACAAATAGTAGGGAGTCATGAAGATATGGAAGAATTAAAATCAGGAACATGAGAGAATATTGAATAACAAGTAGCAGTTAAGCATGGAAAGCATAAAGATCATATAACAGTTAAGACAGGAAATGAGATAATCAAGGATAAAGCGATAAATCATGGAAAACAAATAATTCAGCGGCGTATAAGAACTCGTCACGTTGCATATACACCGCTCACATGGAATTCACATAATAAATAGTCCGAGGGTTCCTAACTCCCTCAAGTCAAAGTTTGACACAACACTTACCTCACTCCATGGTCAATCAAAGTTATACCGCGGCCTTTCTCCTAGAATCCGCCTCCAAATCACTCGTATCTAGTCACAATTAACTCAATAACATCTAATATTGATAAAGGAATCAATTGGAAGGCATAAATTTAGAATCCCCAAACTTTCCCCCCACAAAATCAAAACCGATCCCAGGATTCCTTTGTCAAAACCTGAGGTTTGGACCAAAATCCATTTACCCATTCACCCTGAGCCCGATTATGTAATTATTTTTCGAATTTGACCCCAAATTGAGATCTAAATCCCAATTTGCAAAAAATCCAATACTTCCTAAATCCCTAGTTTTCTACCATGAAAGAACAAAGATTAGGGCTAGGAATTTAATGGGTGATGTTAGAAATGGAAGAGAATGAGTTAAAGAGTACAAAACTATGAATAGGTGTTGAGTTTTCCTTTCAAAGTTGCACCTAAGCCGAGCTCTAATGGAGAGTTTATGAGAAAATGGAAGAATCCCATTTTTGAAATATTAAAATGTTTGGGCGTCAGGCCTTCTTCGCGTTTGCGAAGGGCCTGACATGTTCGCGATATGCAGCAGCCCAAATGGCTTTCACGTTCGCGAGTCCTCCTTTGAATTCACGAATGTTGCTCCCTCTGGCCATCACTTTTGCGAGCCGATTCTCGCGTTCGCGTAGAAGGACGAGTGTCCCCGCTTGTCGTGCCCCCTGTTTCTAAAACAAAATCAGGTTTATGACATTTGGGAGGACAACTCGTTCCCTTTTGGGAATTGGGTTTTTGGATTGAAGAGTCACTACCTAATGACTAAAGTGCATTAGGACACTAAGAAAGGTTTGAGTTGAAGAACCAGAGTTTGGGTAAAGTATAGAAATTATCTCGAGGGAAAGGTGTTATGCACCCCCAAGATCCACTAGTGTGGTTCCCGACCATGTTTAACTATGACTTCACATAACAAGTAAGCAAATAATTGCTCAAATAGAAGGAGTTTTCACATAATATTGCAAGTAAATTGAATTGGGGGAAAAGTAAAGAGGGAAGAAATTTTAAAACAATAATTTAAATAATTCTAAAAATAGATGAAAACAAGTAAAAGGGGATGGGGTCCTAGGTTTATGATCAATATGGATCACATCAATGCAATACCCAATAATCACCCCTCAGGAGAGGGGCTACATGAGGTATTACGCACCGGTCATCATATACATTTCTATCTTTCTCACCCCGTTAAGGTATTAAAGTGCGGAATAGTATCGTTACTTATTGCATGCTATTACCCGTCCCAATCCTATCAGTTCCGGAGGCACTTGGGACTACTAATACTAAAGGGGAGGGAGTTGGGGCTTTTAAGAGTTTAAAAGGATAAAAGTCTAAAGCGACAAACAAAAACACATAAGCAGTTAGGGGGAAACAAATAGCAGTTAAAGGCTCAAACAGGCCTCCTCACTTAAAAGGGCAAATTATCTTGCATGACTTCAAATACTGGTTATAGTCTGAATTAAATTTAAAGCGTTAGGACAGGCTGATTTATCACATATTTTCATATAAGAAGTCCAAATTAGGCCTTGTCTGGTTGTAGTTTATCAAAAACTGACACAGTCAATTAATTACCTAATGGTTTGCCTATATGAGACCTATAGGTATGACATCTAACAATGTAGAAGGCGTACTGATTTTAAATAAGGATTATTGGTTTTATGAACAAAAGTTTTGTAGATTTTAAACAACCTTATTACTGATTTTAAACTCATAGATAAAATATACGAAGTTGATTCAACTAATTACTCATATAGGCAAGATTTCTATGCGTTGTTGGTTTAAAAGGATTACGTAAGTGCGGGAGTCCTATTGGCATGGTATCTAGAATGAAGTTGATTATTATTAAACCTATGATTGTTTGCCTAATGGTAGATGAATATGAAGAAATGCAGAAAAACCTATAGTCATGATCTATATATGAAGGAATGCAACAACTTTTAGGCATGATCTCTATATGATATGCAGAAATGCAGGAGAACCTTTAGGTAGGATTTCCAGTGATATGCAGAAATGCAGGAGAAAACCTATAGGTAGTATTTTCTAGTGATATGAATAAGCGCATAACTTGTAAATAATCATTCCTATGAGCATGCTATCTACCCTTTGCATACATAAAAGAACCTCCCTTTTACTAAAACCCCATAAGTTATTACAATATTATTACAGACTAAAATGAATCAAAAAAGTAAAAATTACATCAGAAATTCAAGCTACAACAAAACAACCTAATTCAGACTCAAGGTCTAACAATCTGAGATAAACCAACTTCCAGGATCAGATTTCCAAAAGCCCTTCTCTTATTTGGGATGTGTCAAAGTTCCAAGTGTCTCAAAGGGCTCCGGACAGTGCTTACACCCCAAATATATTGCAGAAGTAGATTATAGTGTAGTGTGGAAGGGCCAGCCCTCAAATGTCTAAGTTCAGAGGGAACTCAAGGTCCCAAAGCAAGGCTCATAGGAGGGGGAAGAACTTAAAGTCTAAGAGTAAGTGTGAGTGCATAGAGGGGAATTAGGGAAGGCCATGACAGGCTGGTGGTTATGCCCTGAAATTGGGAGTGCTGGCATACCCCTGACTGGCCTGTTAACCAAATCTTAGGAGTTAGGGTCCATTGAAGATCAAGTTCACACCTGAGCACTAATTTGGATACTACCAGGCTAAGAGCCTTAACTCAAACACATAGAAGGGAATAGGGGGTAGGATTCACAATAAAACAGATGCAAGGAAATAACATACATAGTTTAATCACTGAACCTGAACAGCAAAGTAAACAAGAATGCTGAAACTATGAAGTAAAAACATAGGGGTGAGGCAGAAAATTAAATCAGACATACTAGTTTAAGGGAAAATAGGTAAAAACAGTAGTCTTGAAAAGCCAAGTTGCAGGCAAACAGTTCCAAAAGATCTCAGAAAAAAGCAGAGTGTTGAGAGAGTATTGAACTCAAAGCTGTATTGTAAGTGTGTAAGTTGAAAGTATTGAACTAAAAGTTTGAGGTATTGAACTCTCAGTGTCTTAAAAGTGCAGAAGGGTAGTCCTTTTTATAGTGCAGAAAAACGAGCAAGAAAGTTAAGGGAATAGTATGCAATCAGTCTCATATGATCTCCCTTCAGTTAAGGGATTTTATTTCAAACGGGTAGAATACAATTAAGGAAAGAAATTTGATTAAAATCTTTTCAAAGTAGCATAAGAAGGTAAATTCATAGAAGTTATTTAAAGAAAAAGTTCAATGGTACACGGCTTGGAAAAAATAAGGAAAGGGAATCAATCAAACAACCAGGGAAATCAAAATTACAGGCCTAATTCGAATGAACCAAGTCAGAAAAGGTAAAGGAGGTTCAATTAGGGAAAATCAGTAACAATAAGTCAGGCCTTATTAAAAAGGATTTCAAGATCAATCAATTAGTTGGTAAAACCTTTTGAAAGAAGAATCCTTATATATAAAGCACACAAATATGTGAATGAAGAAGGGATTTTCAAGTTATTTAGAAGAGAGTTTAATAAAAGAAAGGTTCAGAATCATAAGCAAGAAGGGGTACAAGTCCATTTTGTAGACTCACAATGAGTTTGAGAGTCCAAGGTCCCAAAATGGAACCCTAACTCGCACACAAAATCAAAATTGCCATGAAACCCCCAAATCCTAGGGTTTCAAATTGAATCAGACATATAGGTGAGAAAGCAAGTCATTGAAACAGACTTAGAGGCCTGTTTCAAAGCCTTATGAGAACCAAAACAGAGATGATAGAAGGTTTGAAACACAAAGCAAGAAAACTGATTCAAGAGCATAAGATAACATGTTTTAGAAAAGTCGGGACTTAAGCAAGTTCGGAAGAAACGAGAGGATACGAACTTAAACAAAAAATAGATGAAACATGCTTAGCAAGAACACTAACAGGGTTCGGTAAAGCCAGAATCAAAGAACTCAAAGGTAATCACATATAGTAAAAGAGTAAGGAAAACATAACACGGATTAACATATGAGTACATGAGTAACATGTATAGTAGAAAAGAAAGTAGAAGAACAATACATGCGTAGCAAAAGAAGTCACATGGGCGTAACATAGACAAGAACACATAGAGAGAATAGAAAAAATTAGAAAGATATTTTAAAGAAACCTTTTAGAAACCCTAAATTGAAATTAAATGATTTTGAAAAGAGAATTTGGGGAAAACCTTTAAAAAGTTCAGTAGAACACAGACATATTCCAGATCTAAGAAAATAAGAGAGTAAAGAACCTCGGACAGCTTAGCTTTTCGGATAAAACCCTAAAAATGAGAAAGGACTTGAGGAAAGTCAGATCCTGAGTCGAAAACGCTCAAAGTGCTTGAATATGCCGGAGTAATGGCCGGAGAGGCCGTGGAACCAAAAGATCTGAGAAGATATAAAGAGAGCCATCGAAGTCGGGCCTCAAATCATCGAACAAAAAAGTTTGAGTGGTGGCTAAGGGTGAGTGTGGACCATCCATGGCTTGAGAGGCCATGGATTTCGGTGAAAATACGATGAAAGAAGGTGGGAGGAGGCCAGGGTTCCAAAGAGCTGATGAGAGGATTTGAGAGAGTTTGGGATTCAAATGTGGTGGGTCAGGTGAGAATGATGGGGATTAGGGTAGGTCGTTTGGTTTAATTATGAAAGGGTGAGTTTTGGCTGTGAGCACGTGATTTTTACCCCAAGTAAAGAATTCCAAAAATTAAAAATAAAT
The DNA here is from genome assembly GCA_026770625.1 of Nicotiana glauca. Taxonomy (NCBI): domain Eukaryota; kingdom Viridiplantae; phylum Streptophyta; class Magnoliopsida; order Solanales; family Solanaceae; genus Nicotiana; species Nicotiana glauca. The sequence continues at coordinate 38,977 of MU739208.1, forward strand.
AAAAGGGAATTAATTAGG
>MU739211.1:0-15948 GCA_026770625.1 Nicotiana glauca
GCCCTTGCCTCTCAAATCGACCTCCTCACGCGTCGAATCTGACCAAAACCACAACGAATACGTCACATTATGCTAGAGGATCAAAACCCAATCGAAAATAATCGAAAAACATAAATAATCCCTAAATTGAGAAAACCCGAGCCCCGGTCCCACTTCTTGAAAAATTCCAAAAGTCACACAAACGGATTCCTCGTCTCGCCACGAGTTCGTACATATAAAGTTTACCGAAAACTGAGCTCAAATGGCCTTTCAAATCCTAAAAATTCATTTTCAAAAACCAAGCCCTAGTTCTTCAAAATTTCTACCCACTTTCATGAATTTGAGTGTTGATTCTTACATAAAATGGTGTTTTCTATTCAAGAGACTTACCTCCAATCAATACCCGTTGAAAACCCTCTTCAAATCGCTCAAAAAGCTCTCTTGGTAGAGTAAAAATGGTGGAAATATTAAGTGGGTCGCGGATGAATTAACCCTTAAAACATTCTGTCCGCCCAGGTATTCCTCTATGCGATCGCATCCACCCCATTGCGATCGCATAGGCCAAATTCCAGACCCCCTAAATTCCTCTTATGCAATCGCAGGAAACCCCTTGCGATCATAGAGCTTTGCGTCCTCCTACTACGCGGTCGCACACCTAGCCACGCGACTGCACTGACCAAACTCCCAGACCTATGCGATCGCAGAGCCCTTTACGCGATCGCATAGTGCAAAAATCTGAGCTCCCTCCAATTCTTCTATGCGATCGCAGCCCTGTGCTCGCGATCGCGAAGAGCTAATTGGCTCTGCAAATTTCTGCTGCATTTTTCAACATCAAAAATCCCCGTTAGCCATCTGAAATCATCTCGAGGCCCTCGGGACCTCAACCAAAAGCACCAACATACTCCAAAACATCATACAAACTTGTTCCAATCACCAAAACACGTCAAACAACACAAAAATCATCAATTTACCACAGATTCAAGCCTAAGTTAAACTAAAACTTCCGAAACTTGCATTTGACCAAAAACCCGACCAAATGATGTCTGAATGACCTGAAAATTTGCAGACATATCCAACATCACCTAACGAAGCTACTGAAACTCTCGGAATTCCATTCCGACCCTCGGATCAAAATCTCACCTATCAGCCGGAAATCGCCAAAATACTAACTTCGCCAAAATAGGCTAACTTCTTCACCGGACCTCCAAAATTACTTCCGATTGCGCTCCTAAGCCTTAAATCATCACCCAGAGCTAACCGAATCATAGGAATTCAATTCCAAGCCTTCTAAATCACAAGTAAACATCCGATTGACTTTTCCAACTTAAGCCTTCTTAAAAAAGACTAAGTGTCTCATTTCTTATCAAAATCATTCCAAATAAATTCTAACGCACCCAATACCGATAATGAAACATAAGAAAGCAGAAAATGGGAAGAACAGGGTAGTAACTCATGAGACGACGGGTCTGGTCGTCAAAAGGAAGTTTCGGTAGCTGGGACTACCGTGAAGCTGTGGTTTCACTGTTATTGCTGTTGTTGCTGCTGCTACTGCTTACTGACCTCCTTATTACACCAAAAGGAAAATCGAATCTAAGCTAGATATGCCTATCAACTATGAGTTACAAGATTCCTATCTATTATTCTCTTGAAGCTTGATCTTGAGTCTTAGCTGATTTTGCCGCAGACTTCGATCTGAATCTTGATGATTGCGAGTTGTAAGTTCTTGTTTCTTTTTGCAGCATTGAGTAAAATAGGATTGGCGGAGCTTGTGACTTCAATCAGGTTTTGAGCAATCCGCACCCTTACTTTCTTCACATTTGAGTTTATTTCTTTTTGTTCTTTTTTTCTTTTCTTTATTCTGGATTGAGACTCACTCCGTAGGTCGTCTTGAACCTATGCCTCGAGGTCAAACCTGCTTAGACACCAAAACAAACAAACGAACGAAATTTTTCTGCCCCAGTTTTACTAGGAAAATTTCGTGAGTTACTTTGCGATAAAAATCTGCAGGATCGATGGGGGGGATTGGAAACCCTATGTCTAAAAGGCGCAACTCATGGATTGGAGCCCTAATGTTTGCAAAAGGAGAAACGCTCAACTCAGGGATTGGAGCCCTAATGTTGGCTATGGAAAGTTGCTCAACTCAGGGATTGGAGCCCTAATGTCAGCTAAAGGAAAAAATGCTCAACTCAAGGATTGGAGCCCTAATGTTGGCTAAAGGAAAACGTTCAACTCAGGGATTGGAGCCCTAATGTTGGCTAAGTAAAATCGCTCAACTCAGGGATTGGAGACCCTAATGTTGGCTAAAGGAAAACGCTCAACTCAGGGATTGGAGCCCTAATATCGGCTAAGGCAAATCACTCAACTTAGGGATTGGAGCCCTAATGTCGGCTAAAGGAAAATTGCTCAACTCAAGGATTGGAGCCCTAATATTGGCTAAGGAAAATGCTCAATTAAGGGATTGGAGCCCTAATATTGGCTAAAAGGAAAAACGCTCAACTCAGGGATTGAAACCCTAACGTCGGCTAAGGTAAAAGTGCTCAACTCAGGGATTGGAGCCCTAATGTCGGCTAAAAAAAGCGCTCAACTAAGGGATTGGAGACCTAATGTCGGTTCAAGGAAAAATGCTCAACTCAGGGATTGCAGCCCTAATGTTGGCTAGGGAAACACTCAACTCAGGGATTGGATCCCTAATGTTGGTTAAAGGGTAAACCGCTCAATTCAGGGATTGGAGCCCTAATGTCGGCTAAAGGAAAATTGCTCAACTCAGGGATTGGAGCCATAATATTGGCTAAGGAAAATGCTCAATTCAGGGATTGGAGCCCTAATATTGGCTAAAAGGAAAAACACTCAACTCAGGGATTGGAACCCTAACGTCGGCTAAGGTAAAAGTGCTCAACTCAGGGATTGGAGCCCTAATGTCGGCTAAAAAAGCGCTCAACTCAGGGATTGGAGCCTTAATGTCGGCTAAAGGAAAAACGCTCAACTCAGGGATTGGAGCCCTAATGTTGGCTAGGGAAACACTCAACTCAGGGATTGGAGCCCTAGTGTTGGTTAAAGGGTAAACCGCTCAATTTAGGGATTGGAGCCCTAATATTGGCTAAGGGAAAACGCTCGACTTGGGGATTGGAGCCCTAATGTCAGCTAAAGGAAAATTGCTCAACTCAGGGATGGAGCAGTAACGTCGGCTAAGGTAAAAGTGCTCAACTCAGGGATTGGAGCCCTAATGTCGGCTAAAAAAAAGCGCTCAACTCAGGGATTGGAGCCCTAATGTCGGCTAAAGGAAAAATGCTCAACTCAGGGATTGGAGCCCTAATGTTGGCTAGGGAAACACTCAACTCAGGGATTGGAGCCCTAATGTTGGTTAAAGGGTAAACCGCTCAATTCAGGGATTGGAGCTCTAATATTGGCTAAGGGAAAATGCTTGACTCATGGATTGGAGCCCTAATGTCGGCTAAAGGAAAATTGCTCAATTCAGGGATTGGAGCCCTAATGCTGGCTAAGGAAAGTTCCTCGACTCAGGGATTGGAGCCCTAATATCGGCTAAGAAAAAAATGCTTAATTCAGGGATTGGAGCCCTAATATTGGCTAAGAAAAATGCTCAATTCAGGGATTGGAGCCCTAATATTTGCTAAGGAAATCGCTCAATTCAGGGATTGGAGCCCTAATGTTGGCTAAGGAAAGTTCCTCAACTCAAGGATTGGAGCCCTAATGTTGGCTAAAGAAAGTTGCTCGACTCAGGGATTGGAGCCCTAATATCGGCTAAGAAAAAATGCTCAATTCAGGGATTGGAGCCCTAATATTGGCTAAGGAAAGTGCTCAATTCAGGGATTGGAGCCCTAATATTGGCTAAGGAAAGTTATTCAACTCAGGGATTGGAGCCCTAATGTTGGCTAAAGAAAGTTGCCCAACTCAGGGATTGGAGCCCTAATGTTGGCTTAGGAAGTAACAGGTTGGTTTGGAAATTCTACGCTATCCTCTTTTTTGGGGTTTTCTTAATAAAAAGCAGGAAAGAATACGGAGGAAACTTCCCTTTTACTCCATTATTTGTTGTAAAGCTGTTTCAGCACTTGCGCGTTTTTCTTTCTTTCGGGTCGTACCTGCTTCTTGCACGGTTGCTTTGGACCTGTGCCTGTTTCAATTTCTCAAACAAAGATCAATTGTTAGTTTGAAATGGTGATTGGTTTTGTGGCCTTGATCCGCCTCATTTCTGTCGAGAACTCTGCCGTTGATTGGTTTTCGAGGGCAACCCCCTTCTGGTCGAGAAGACCTAACTTTCAGGATTCCACGATGATTTTCCCGTGTAAGGCTTTGATCCTTTCCTTCGATTCTGCTCTTGAGGCCTTTGTCTTTAACTTTCCCTCTTTTCCAATGTTTGGTCAGTTGGGATTGGCTTAACACATCCGCCGAGGCTGGATCCTTTTCTCTTATCTTTTGCGAGGGGAAGCCCTGTAGCAACTAGTCCTGCCACCGTTCTTTGTGTTTCGGGATTCAGAGTTAAACCGAAAGGGATTCAAGGAAAAGCAAACCAAAAAGCAGGGTAATGAATTTTAAATAAAAGCGTCCCTTTCGGAGGAAAAGAAGGACTTATCTGGGGTGCATGTTAACTTCAAATGGACATGACATGCTTCTTGGACTGGATGCCCGACCCACACAAACTTTCCAGCTTTTCGTGAACCCATTGATATACGTGTCTAAACCAGGGAACCTTGCCAGGACTTTTGATGATAAGATATCCTCTTTTCGACTGACAAAGCCTTTTTTGGGTTTTCGCCAGTCAATCTCTCTCATTTCTCTTCTCACCGTTGCCCGATAGTGCTCTTTGCGAGTTTTCACTAAGCGGACTCTCTCATTTTCATTTTCTCGACTCCCGTCGCCTTATGGTGCCCGAAGGTTTTTACCGACAAGACTCTCTCATTTTATTTCTCTCAGTTTAGAATGCATCAGCTTTATATCAATGATATTTCTCAGCTCTCACGCATTTGGAAATTGATCCGAAGGACTTTGCACTTGGTTTTGGGTAAAAAGAGTTGCGGACGGGATTATAACTTTGGAACCATTCGATGGGCTCAAGGTCGAACCATTATTATATCTGCCCCAGTTTCACTTTTCGGGAAATTTGGATTTTTGGTGTGGTGTGACTGAACCTCAGAGAGAGGCTACCTACGTATCCTTTCGGAATCAAGTCAGACGTAGTTCAAAGAAACTTTTTTTTTTACTTACAGGTTCCGAAGAGGGTAATCAAAGAAGGGTGACCGGCTCAAAATGGTTTGCGAAAGATTGATAGTGTTTGGATAGCGAGAATAAAAGCCTTCGTCATCTCAATTGAACAAAGTCATCACCATGGAAGGTCTAGACATAGTACCTTTTTATCGCATTCACTGCTGCTTCAGGATCATTTCCTTTAATATCACCCAGATATAACGCTCCTCTCGGCAATATCTTCCTGATGATGTATGGACCCTTCCAATTAGGAGCAAATTTTCCTTTTGCTTCCTGATGATGAGGAAGAATGCGCCTTAATACTAATTGACCTACTTCAAAATTCCTGGGTCGCACTTTCTTGCTATAAGCACGGGCCATTCTTTGTTGGTACAGCTGCCCGTGACAGACCGCAGCCATTCGCTTTTCATCAATTAAGGTCAATTGTTCCAGGCGAGTCTTGACCCACTCGCTGTCCTTAATCTCTGCTTCAACGATGGTTCGAAGAGAAGGGATTTCTACCTCTGCAGGTATTACCGCTTCAGTTCCATATACCAAAAGGTACAGGGTTGCTCCTACCGATGTATGCACCGTGGTGCGATATCCCAGTAATGCGAAAGGTAACTTTTCATGCCATTGTCTGGAGCTCTGAATCATTTTCCTCAAAATTTTCTTGATATTTTTGTTTGCTGCTTCAACAACACCATTGGCTTTGGGCCGGTAGGGAGTGGAGTTTCTATGCGTTATTTTGAATTGTTCGCATACCTCTTCCATCAATCAACTGTTCAGGTTTGCAGCATTATATGTGATGATAGTCGCAGGAATACCAAAACGGCAAATAAGATTGGAATGCACAAAATCTACCACGGCTTTCTTAGTGACCGATTTGAGAGTGATGGCTTCGACCTATTTCGTGAAGTAGTCAATGGCAACCAATATGAATCTATGCCTATTTGAGGCTTTTGGTTCGATTGGCCCAATGACATCCATGCCCCAAACAACGAATGGCCAAGGTACTAACATAGGATGCAGTTCTGTTGGAGGTGCATGAATCAAATCACCGTTCACCTGTCACTGATGGCACTTCCGGACAAAGCTGAAGCAGTCCTTCTCCATGGTTATCCAGTAATATCCTGCTCGAAGGATTTTTTTTGCCAAAACATACCCATTCATGTGAGGTCCGCACACTCCTGCGTGTACTTCATGCATGATCTTCCCGGCTTCTTCGATATCAACACATCTTAACAAATTAAGATTCGGGGTCCTCTTGTACAAGACATCACCACTTAAGAAAAAACCACTTGCATGTCGTCTAATGGTTCTCTTTTGATCCCCACTAGCTTGCTCGGGATATTTTTGCATTTTCAGAAACCTTTTAATGTCGTGGTACCATGGCTGGGTGTTTGGCTCTACCTCAACCGTATGGCAATAGCCATGCCTTTCCCTGATTTGGATTTCAAAGGGATCAATATGAGCATTGCCTGGGTAGGGCAACATTGCGGCCAGAGTGGCAAGTGCATCAGCCAGTTCATTGTGACACCGAGGGATATGCCTGAACTCTATCGATTTGAACCGCTTGCTAAGATCTTCCACATGTTGTCGATAGGGGATAATCATAATATCTCGGGTTTCCCATTATCCTTGGGCTTGCCGGATAATCAGATCTGAGTCTCCCATAATCAATAACTCTTCAACATCTTGGTCAATCTCCATATGCATACCCATCATACAGGTTTCATATTCAGCGGTATTGTTTGTGCAGAAAAACCGAAGCTTGGCTGTGGCCGGATAGTGCTGACCAGCGGGTGAGATCAAGATTTCCCCAATTCCTACACCTTTTATATTTACCGCCCCATCAAAGAACATTTTCCAAGAATGTGTGTCTTCAGAGATGGCCTCTATTGAATTTACCTTTTCATCTGGGAAGTAAGTGTTCAATGGTTGGTATTCATCATCAACCGGGTTTTCAGCCAAATGATCTGCCAACGCCTGAGCTTTTATTGCCGTGTGAGTGACATAGACTATGTCAAATTCAGTGAGCAAAATCTGCCATTTCGCTAATCTCCCTGTGGGCATCGATTTCTGAAATATGTATTTCAAAGGATCCAACCTAGTTATGAGGTGGGTGGTGTAGGCATGCAAGTAATGTCTCAACTTCTGAGCGACCCAAGTCAAAGCACAACAGGTTCTTTCCAATAGAGTATACTTAGCTTTATAGCTGGTAAACTTCTTGCTCAAATAATAGATCGCCTGCTCTTTCTTTCCGGTTACATTGTATTGTCCGAGGACACAGCAGAAAGAATTTTCGAAGACCGTCAGATACAAGAAAAAAGGCCTCCCAGGCTCTGGTGGGACCAAGACTGGTGGATTTGACAGATATTCTTTGATCTTATCAAAGGCTTCTTGACATTCATCTATCCACTTGACTGCTACATCTTTCTTCAATAATTTGAATATGGCTCACATGTGGATGTCAGTTGGGCAATGAACCGGTTGATATAGTTTAATCTACCCAACAAGCTCATCACATCTTTCTTGGTAATTGAAGGAGGAAAATCCCGGATAGACTTTATCTTTGTTGGGTCCAACTCGATACCTCTCCTGCTAACTATAAAGCCCAAAAGTTTACCAGACGGGACCCCAAATGCACATTTGGCAGGGTTCAACTTCAGATCATACTTGTGCAACCGTTCAAAGAATTTCCTCAAATCTCGAACATGATCTTCCTGGGTTCTGGACTTGATGATCACGTCGTCCATATATACCTCTATTTCCTGATGCATCATATAATGAAAAATGGCGGTCATGGCCCTCATGTAGGTCACCCCAGCATTCTTCAAACCAAACGACATGACTCTATAACAATATGTACCCCAGGGTGTGGTAAAGGCTGTCTTTTTGGCGTCTTCTTCGTCCATCAATACCTGGTGATATCCAGCGTAACAATCCACGAAGGATTGTATCTTATGTTTGGCGCAGTTATCAACAAGGATGTGGATGTTGAGCAAAGGGAAATTGTCTTTGGGACTTGCCTTGTTCAAATCTCTATAATCCACACACACCCGGGTCTTCACGTCTCTCTTTGGAACTGGAACTACATTAGCCAACCATGTAGTATATTGGACCACTTGGATTACCCCTGTTTTCAATTGTTTCGTTATTTCTTCCTTGATCTTGTCACTGATGTCAGTTTTAAACTTTCTTTGGTTTTGCTGGACTGGAGGGCAATTGGGGTAAGTTGGCAATTTATGAACCACCAGATCAACACTTAGCCCTGGCATGTCATCGTACGACCAAGCAAACACATCTTTGAACTCAAACAGGAGTTGGATTATTGCATCCCAGGTTTTCTCGTCTGTGTGAATGCTTATCTTGGTTTCCCGGATTTCTTCAAAAGTTCCCAAGTTAAATGGCTCAGTATCATTCAAGTTTGGCTTAGGATTATTCTCAAATTGTTCCAATTCTCGATTTATTTCCCTAAAAGCCTCTTCTTCATCATATTCAAGTTCTTGGTTCATTATTTTGCAATTAGACAGCGTGTTTGGATCTGGGCATGAAGTCCGCAAGCATGTCATGTTATTTAAAGCAGCATTATTAGAATTGAAAGAGAAAAATAGCAAAAATCAGAAAGAATAAAGGAAAATGAACGATGAAATTTGATTTCATTTCTTGGAATTTGAAGATAACAGGGTTTACATTTTGAAATTTAAAGACAAAAAACTAAAGAAAACATTCGAGTTACACCCTGAATAACTCGAGATGCAGAAAAAGTAGTAGGACAAGTCTACCGGGACTCCCTCCTGATTGGAAATGGTGTAGCCTTCCAATTTTGCAACTTGGCGCTTGGTCCCATATACAGCACCTCAGCGGTGCTAGTTCCCTCTCCTGGTTGAACCATATGGGTTTCGTAGAGCATTTTTCTCATTGCCCCACATATTTCCTCAATTTCTTCGGCCGTAAAGGCCTCATCGTCTTCTTCTTCATTGTATCTTGGCTTGACAAAGGTTTCATACAAATGTGGCAGTGGTTGAGGTAAAACCCATCCCTCATTTTTTCTCTTATTTGCCCACTTTACATCATCTGGGGTATGGTGGAAGCCTATCCCAAAGAGCTTCTCAGTTGAAGGAAGGGTGATAGGTTCTGCTATTCCTTGTAATGATTTTCCAAGCTCTTTTCTCAGTTTGAAGCCACGTCGGATCATTTCTTTAGCCACCATGATTGATGCATTAGAAAGGAAGGGTTGGGGACAAGGGTCTCCTTCTTCATACTGATCGGCGACCACAATTTCAAAAGCCTGATAAACTATGTGCTCGCTTCCCTCTCTTGTTTCAAGACATGGGACTGAAGGGTCCCGATAGATTGATTGCTCATCTTCCCCATGGACCACAATCTCTTGACCCTCATGCTTGAACTTTACCATTTGGTGAAGGGTAGAGGGTACAGCTGCGGCCGCATGAATCCATGGCCTCCCCAGAAGAAAGTTGTAGTACGTGTCCATGTCCAGAACCTGGAAAGTTATTTCAAAATCCACTGGGTCAATGGTCAGAATCAGGTCGATCTCTCCAATTGTGTCCCTTTTTATACCATCCAAAGCCCTTACACAGACATTGTTGGGTTGAATTCTTTCGGTCCCAATTTCTATTCGTTGTAAAGTCGAGAGCGGGCAGATGTCTACCCCGGAACCTCCATCCACCATAACCCTTTTCATGTAGTACCCTTCGCATTTGACTGTTAGGTGCAGGGCTTTGTTATGTGCGGCTCCTTCTGGGGGCAAGTCATTCTTACTAAAGGAAATTTGGTTGATTGCAAAGAATCTTTCCGCCATTCTTTCCAGCTGCTCTACAGAAGTCTCAACAGGCACATATGCTTCATTAAGAGTCCTAATCAACACCTTCTGATGTTCGGTGGAGTTCATCAATAGAGATAACATGGAAACTTATTCGGGAAACTTTTGAAGCTGGTCAATCACTTCATAATCCGCCATTCTCATCTTTTGAAAGAAATTCTCTGCTTCTTCGGCACTCACAGGCTTTTTAGATGGGAAGCGCTTTCTGGTGGCATTATTTATTTCTTCAAATTGGTGTACTTTTCAGCAGGGTGGTTTTCTTGAACTGCTCCTGAGATTTCTTTGCCCTTATAGGTCACCACTGTTTTGTTGTAATTCCAGGGTACAGCAGTAGGATCTATCATGGGCTTCTGTGGCACGCGTCCAATAACCGCTGGCTCATTCAGCCGAAGCGGTTTAATTGTCCTCCGGACCACATAGGCTCCTTTTAGCACATACATTGGTGTTCCCTTTTTCACTTCAAATCTTTTTGGAGGACTCAAGGTCAACTGCTTTTCTTTGCCGCCGCGTGGGATATAGAGAACACCATCTTTTGGAGGCATTGCCTCCGTTCCTACTTCGACTTTCATTTATGGCTTTGATTGGGTAGCTTTGGTCTTCTTTTCCCCTTTATCTTGCTTCAGGGCAATTTTTGGCTTTCTCTCTGCATCAGCGATGGAAATTATGGCTTTTAATGCCGGATCAAATTCCCCATCTTCACAAATCATTCCAATTATTGGCCCATTGTTGTGAGCTAGCAGTGGGTTGTTCGTCACGTTTGGGACCTCCTCGTCCCTTACCACTATCTTCCCTTGTTCTATCAGGTTTTCTACTTCCCTTTTTAGGGTCCAACAATCATTGGTGTCATGCCCTTCCGCCTCCGAATGATAAGCACACCTGACACCGGCTTTGTAAGTAGGCGATGCTGGATTTTGCCTTGTTTGAGGGACTGGCTGCAAGAGACCTATCTGGACAAGCTTAGGAAATAGATTGGCATATGGTTAACCGATGGGTGTGAAGGTTTGTCTCCTGGGTGGTTCCTGGGGACAGAAGTTATTCTGGGGTGGTTGGGGATTATAATGGTTTCGGTAAGGAGGTTGATTTCTAGGAAGTGGAGCTAGGTTTCGGTTGGCTTGTTGCGGTGGTCGGCCATAAGGTTGAGCATTCATGATCATGTAGGGCTGAGGAGTATAGGCCACATCTTGGTGGGGGTAGTAGTGTTGCGGGGGTTTTTTCGGAAAAAGAGACTTGGGGGTATGGTATTTTCTTGCATCTGTCACCGCCATGGACGTTTCTTCCTTCTTTTTGTCCCTCGCTACTCCTCTATACCCACCCTGAATGGCTTGGGAGGTAGCTCTGATAGCGGATTGAATCAAGATTCGACCAGTTTTCAAATCGTTCTCGACCATTTCGCCAATCTTGATGGTTTCGGCGAATGGTCTACCCATTGCGGACATCATATTTTGTAAGTAGTCCGGCTCCTGAGCTTGGAGGAAAACCGTGACCATTTTGACCTCATCCATTGGAGGTTTTACCATGGATTCCTGCTCGCGCCATTTAACTGCGTATTCTCGGAAGCTTTCTGAGGGTTTGTTCTTCAGGTTCGTTAATGAGTTCCTATCTGGAGCTATGTCGATATTGTATTGGAACAGATTCATGAAATCTCTGGCAAGATCATCCCATATATGCCAGCGAGATATATCTTGGTCCATGTACCACTCAGATGCGATACCAACCAGACTCTCTCCAAAATAGGCCATGAGGAGTTCTTCTTTTCCACCAGCTCCTCGTAGCTGGTTGCAGTACCTCTTGAGATGAGCGATGGGATTGCCGTGCCCATCGTACTTCTCAAACTTTGGGGCTTTGAATCCCAATGGCAAATGCACATGGGGGAACATGCACAAATCAGTATAGGACACACTTTTCCGCCCACTTAAGCCTTGTATATTTTTTAAACTTTGCTCAAGACTCCTCATTCTTTTGGACATCTCATCCTGCTCGGGTGCTTTGGGAGTCTGATCTTGCCCTGGTACAAGCTCGTCTTGAGGCGGCTGAGGATAAGCATTGGTGGTAAACCGGGTAGGTTCCAATGAGAAAGATGGTGCTTGAAATGTGAATGAAGAGGATTCGAAGTTGGGCCTGGGTAAAGCTGGTTGTGTCGTGGTTGAACAAGGCAGTGCGGTGAATATGTTTGAAGCTGCACCTGTCGCTGTCACCTGGGGGTAATACTCAGAAGGTGATCCGGTGAAGTGAGCTGAAATGGTAAGATGGCCGAATGGGGTAGTTGGATAACTTATGGGGACGTTGGAAGTCCCACTTTCCCTAGGAAACATCTCAGGAAATCCAGGGATCGCAGTCGGTAGTTCTCTTCCATTGTTCCAGGCGTCCCATATTTACATTATGCGGAGACGCAGAACTCTGTTTTCCTCAGCAGTCGCTGACTCAGAAGTGGGGATGGCTGAGATTGAACTTTCCTCTAAAATAGGAAGCGTTGGTAGAGGAATTTCTGAAGACATTTCAACACTTCCTTTCGACCTTGTGAAGTATGTATGAACACTTTCTCTCGACCTTGTGAGGCCAGATTACCACAAAACCAATAACCTTTCTATAGAACCTGGACATAGCAACAACTGGTTAATTTGAGACAAGTAACATATAGGTAATCTCACGTTGGGGTGTGATGCACCTATACAGTTAGATGGATTTCTACATGTTTTGCAACAGTTGCATGCGTCATCCCGGCCTTTCTTTATGCTTTTTCCTATTTCCTTTTATTTATATCCTTTATTTAGGGTTACGGTCGAATCCGATGAAGATTATCTACGTATCATGACCCCGCACGAATTAGACCAAGCGTAGTTCGCAAAAATGAATGCAAAAAATAAGGAAACCAATTTTTGGGAATTTTCAATTCTGCGATTACAAAAGCTACTAGACTATTATTATGTTCTTCTTTGGTTAAACAAAGGAATTTACAAAAACATACTCAAAAGCAAAAACACAGACTCGATTTAACTAAGAATATATCAAAGCTTCAAATCCTGGGGCCCACGGGGCATCATTCGGCATTGTCGTGGGCCTGCGTGCAAGACCCCTTTGCAACTGATCTAAATCATTCATGACCTGGCGAAAAAATATCATCACTGAGTCAAAGAACGTGGTATGACCCATTCGCTCCCCTGCCTGACACTTTATGACAATATAGTTGGCAATGCCTTTGATCCTTTCCCTGATCCGACCCTTTTCTTGGAGGAGTCGACTTATTTGTTGGGTACGAGCTTCTAGCACCTAAAAGTCCTGGAAGTGAAGCTCTTGTAGCAACTTTATTTCCTTCTCCATCTCGGTAATTAACCCATAGCAATGGTCCCTCTCAGCCTGAAATTCTTTGTCTCGCCGGGCGGCCTTTTCTTCTGTGGTACTTATTTTTCTCTTCATGCTGGCAATAGTTCCTTCGTAGTTTCTCTTCATTTGTTGCACAAATTGGGCTCTTTCTTCAGTCTTCTTGGCCTACTGTGCCCGCAGTCTTGCCACGTTTCCCTCGGATTTTTCTAATTCTTCCTGGCAGTCCAAAACTTGTTTCTTTAACCCTTTAATCAACCTTTCATCAGATAGACTTCTTTTTTGGTTCCTGGCATCCATTTTCATTTGCTGCATTCGGGCTTTGAGTTCTTTATTCTCCTAAGCCAACTTCTTTTTATCTCCTTCATCGACTGCAGCCTGTACACTCTTGTCGAATTGGAGATCTTGGACCTGTTGCTCCAGTTGTCCTATTCTAGCTGGGTACTCCCTTTCCTTGGCTTGCCAAATCCATTGAACCTGGACCCCATCGGTGAATTGCTGCACGTGTGGCCTTTTAGCGGGCCTTTCAGGGATTTGAAACTTTTTACCAAACCATGTCAAATATTTGGGATCTACCTCACTTCTAGCTTGGTCCTGTACTATGGTTTTAGGCTCGAGGAACCGGCACTCATTCCATATCTTTTGGATTCTGCCTTCAGGGAATGTAGCCTTCGGGCCTAACTCAATGACTTGCCCACTCAGGTCTTCGTCACTGTGCATTGTCTGGAATCTTCCAAGTTGTCGCAAAACTCGGTAAGGAGCATAAGGTTGTAAGTTTCGAATACCCATCAAAAGAATATAAGGGACCTCCGCCGATGTGTATACAGCTTCAGTAGCAGGAAGCCACCCATAAGCCCATTCAACTTTATCTGCGGTCAAGGATCTAAAGCATGACGACCAGGCCTCAGCACCTTCAGGGAACTCAATACTCGTCACCCGGGTCCCGAATTCCGCAATACAAATCAACCCGGTTAAACCGTAGTTCATATACCCTGTGCGATGGCAGAGATGATCCTGCATCCATAACTGTAACAAAAGATTGCAACCTTGAAAAAATTTCACACCTTCCCGACACTTCGTCAAAGCTCGGTACACTTCTGCTACAATTAGGGGAACCACTGTGCTAGTAGATTTTTTCATGGCAACATCTAGCATTCCCACCAGGTCGAGGTCTATGTGACCATCTTTTCTCGGACAAACCACTACTCCCAGAAAGGCTACCATGAAGGCTAATCCTTGGAAGGCTTCCCATTTGTCTTTATTCCCGGCATGTGTCAAGCCGATGTTGGGTTCCTAGAAACCTTTTGGGTTACCATACCGATGATATAAGAAATGCAATGTAGAACACCCTTCCACTAGATGCGGGTCTTGAATATCCCGACTGATGTTCAACAAATCCAAAAAACTATGAAGGGTTACCGGTCGTGGGGCCAGTGGGTATCTGCCTCGAAGGTTCCCGTTGAGGCCCGCATATCCCGCAATCTCCTCTAAGGTAGGTGTGAGTTCAAAATCTGAAAACCAAAATACATTACGGTTCGGGTCCCAAAATGGTATTAGCGCCTCAATGATATCTTTCCTTGGTTTGATGTTCAGTAAATCAACTAGACCGCCCAAAATCTTGACCACAGTCTCTCTGCTTCCTTTTCCTAGATCATGCCACCATATATGGAGTTTCAAGGGGATCTCACTCAGGACTGAGAAGGTTTCAATTTTATTTGAAGTCATCCTGCACGTTTATTTAAAAAGAGACTTAGACTTATTTTGAAAACTGGCTATTTTTGCAAAATTTCTTTATTTAACAAGACAAGGATTTGGTTTTGCGAATACGGCCTTTCAGCGCTTCTGGGAAGAAGATTTTAAGGTTGTGCTCGCAAACCGTTTAAAATGACTCAGGGTGGCTGTTCTTGCAAAAACAGCCTTCCGGCGTCCTTTTGGGGACATTCGGCTTATTTTAACAAGAATGGCATCACCCGAATTTATTTATGCCAAAAATTAAAGTTTTGACATTTTTTTTGGGCTATTTTTACAAAAGGGAAGTTGGACCCGATGGGGGTTGCCTACGTATCTCACATCCGGTGAGAATCAAACCAGCATAGTTCGGGCAAATAAGATAGACTATTTTCTTTTTTTCTCAAATAAACTATTTTGAAAACATGACAAACTAAAAATACAACAACAACAACGACCCAGTGAAATCCCACTAGAATGACAAACTAAAAATAAAGACCTTTTTTTTTGCTTTTTGAATAAAACAAACTATTTAAAAATATAAAAAAAACTTTTTTAAAAAAAAAAAATGGGCAGAATTTTGACGCTATTTGGGCATTGGTATTTTTCAAAAACTAGTGGTTAACTCTCTTAAACCTCTACACTGTTACTTCTCTTTTTTTTTAGTATTATTTTTTTTCAATATTTAAAAGCCGGTCAGCATGCAAGTCCGAAGTAAATTAATGCACAGGTAGCAAGTAAGATGCATCAGGATGGTCTTTTTCATTTCGGGTACACCTGTCCTAGACAAACCCAACCCCTGTGTTGAGTCTCCAAGGTCAAATGCACGTGATGCAAACAAACGTTCCTACTAGGGATCCGGCATGAGGCTTTGTTAT